>CATIWF010122132.1:0-79297 GCA_949630135.1 Balakata baccata
TATATAAGCAAAGTCTCGTTGCTTCATTAACCAAAATCGTAAAGATTCCCCTTGCTTCTTTACTTGCTCTGTTTCTCTCTTCATTTCTCTGTTTCTTTTCTGTCTTCAAAATTTGAAGAAATGGAAGCATTTAAATCCAGCATGAGGAAGGAACAGATGGTTCCTCCAAAGAGAGGCCAAATCAAGATCAAGATTTTCAAGACTGTGTTTGCTGCTTTTGCATCTAATAATACCAAACGTCACAAAGAAATTGGGGATTCCCCAGTCTCAACACCTGCAACTCCAATTGGATACGGCTCAGATACCCTTATGGAGTCCTGAATCTTCAAGTCTTGATTAGGGTTTTTGTGTAGTATTGGCAATTTAGGAATTTTTTAGTCTAAGCTAATCTGATTTTCTCCTCTGTTTTGTTTTAGTACTTTGATATCCTTAGTAGCCCGCCTTCCATCTGTATCAAAAGATGTGATTCTTGTAAAATTAAATTGGATATGCAATATTCCTGAAAAAAAAAGTTTATTTTACCCTTTTTTTTGGATTTATTGAAGCTTTTATTGAATTTTGTGCAAATTTTCTAAGCTTTTAATTTAGCCATGGTACAAATTAGCCTTATCCAAAAAAAATAAATCACACTTTAAAATATGAACTAGTACAACTACTGAGTTAATTAAATTTTCCTTTAACTAATAAAAATTTGACACGTAGTAGTTAATTATTTCATTAAAATAAAACAAAATGATCAAATTAATTTCTAAATTATACCAAAAATATGAGTTAGACTTTGAAAATTTTTGAATTAAATCATTTATGTTTGAATAAAGTATAAATACTACACTAATTTTTTGTCACTTTAATAAAATTCAATGAATTGAACATAAATTGACACGTGTCAATTTAAGCTCAATTTAAAATTTATTTTTTATTTTACTTTTATAAATTATATTAAAAATTAATTACTTTTTTATAATAATAAATTTATTTTTCTTGAATACGTTAATTTTCATATAATTTTTTTCCTCCTCCTCCTTTTTATCATATAATTTTAATTATAACAAAATGATACAATTATATCTATATTATACATATAAAAATAGACATGTATTGTTAATATGCCATTTTTATTAGCAAAATGACTACAATAATATAATAATCTCTACATTTTTAATTCAAAAAATCTTTATATCTTTATAAATTTAAGGAATGAATAAAGCATGATAATTAAATTTACTCAAAAAATCTGTTTTATTATTATTATTATTATTAAAAAGTTAACATTGTTTTTATTTTTACATTATAATAATGAAATTTTATCATTTCCATAAAAATATTATAATTTTTTCATAGTTAAAATTATATGATCAAATAAGGAGAAAAAGAAAAAAAAATTATATAAAAATTAATTCACTATCACAAACAAATGGATACACTGTTAATTTTTAAAAGTTTATTTAAATAGGAAATTATAAGTAATTTGTTCTTATTATTGATGGTGATTGGTAAAGGGGCATCTCATCTATGTAGTTTTGAGTGGTTTTGCGTTCCATATACCGCAACTACAAGTCTACAATTTTCAAACTTCAGAGTCTCAACTCAGTAAATCTTGCAAAGCAAGGAACTGAGTCTGATGGATTCTCTCTCTATATAAATGCAAAAAGTCTCATTGCTTCAATAACCAAAATCACACATATTCTTATTACTTTACTTGCTCTGTTTCTCTTTTCATTTCCCTGTTTCTTTTCTGTCTTCAAAATTTGAAGAAATGGAATACCCAGCAGCATTTAAATCCAGCATGAGGAAGGAACAGATGGTTCCTCCAAAGAGAGGCCAAATCAAGATCAAGATTTTCAAGACTCTGTTTGCTGCTTTTGCATCTAATAATACCAAACATCACAAAGAAATTGGGGATTCCCCAGTCTCAACAACAACAACACCTGCAAATTGGGTACAGCTCCGATGCCCCTATGGAGTCTTGAATCTTCAATTCTTGATTAGGGTTCTTGTATACTATTGGCAATTTAGGATTTTTTTAGTCTAAGCTAATCTGATTTTGCACTCTGTTTTTGTTTTAATACTCTGTACCCTGTTTTGTACTCTGTTTTGTTTTAGCATAAGCTAATCTGTTCTAGGAATTTTTTTACCCTATACATTATTATTATTATTTTTTTTGTGGGGGGTGGGGCGCTTTTAATTTCTGCGAAGATGATCTGAAGTGATTAGTGATAGTGATGTGATATTTGCCCAATTAATACCAAGAAAAAGTGAAGACTGTGTTTGAAATATAATATGGCTATTGAAGGGCCATAACAGTAAAATTTTATCCATTTTATTTCAATTATATAAATTATAATAATTTATATTTTTAAAATTTATTTTAATTATAAAATAAAAAATAAAATAATTTTATATTATAAATAATATTTAAAATATTAAATTATTATAATTTATATTGTTGGAAATATCGTAAATAAAATTCTTCTATCAATAATCATGCGCTTGAATCAAACTATAAATGCACTTGAAAAGAAAACTTAGAAGTGATCCTCCGTCCCCACTCTGTCATGCCTAACTTCTTAACTGTCTTTTTATTTTATTTATTATCTAAATTTAGAAAGTTTATATTTTTTAACAGTTTTTTTCTTTTTTTTTATTTATGCCACTTCCTAAAATTTATATTTTTTTCTACATATTTAAAGAGTTTTTAAGTAATATTTTTTTTTTATTCTTTTCTATTTTTTTCCTTTTTTTTCCTCTTACACTTTTCATTTTCTTTCTAAATAGTTTTATTAATAAAAAAAAATTAAAATATGAAGTAAAATAATGAGTATTGTTGAAGTGTACACAATTTTCAAGATAAACTAAAATTGAAAATAAATTTTTTATAATATAATAAAGAGTAAAATATGAAACATTGTTAGAAATACTCTTATAAAAGTTATAAATTTCTAAAAAAAAAAAGTGGATAAATTTTTAAATAAATTTAGTCTATTATATTATTTTTATATTAATTTAATAATATAATAATATATAATTACATATAAAAATCAATTGAATAAAATAATTAAATATATATTATAATGTGGTTAAATTAATTTATAAATAATATAAAATACTAAATTTATCTAAAAAATTTTCAAAAATATAATAAATTTTATCTGTCCATTAGACCCTCAACCTGTGCATATTAATATTTTTTATTTTTAATTTGTTACACAAAAACTCTCACCTTTATCACTGCAATAAAGAAGTTCCTCCAACCAACTATGAATTCCTATTTAATAACATTCCAATTTTGGAAGTCACGAGTGGATTAGTGGATTGAAAATTTTAAAAATCTCACAAACAATTTAAATTCGAATTTCTAATTATTTCTTTATATTTATTATAAAAATAAAAAATATTTATTAATATTGGTGGATATATTTGAAAAAATTTAAACTCAAAATTTCTAACAATTTTTACAAGTGAGAATAACAATTAAATTATCTATTACTTGATTTTAACACTCATTTGGATTCAAAAGCTTAAATTATGTACTTTTTATTAATACAATCTTATATATATATATATATATATATATGTTAAAAGTTTAATATAATCTTATATAATTAATAAACTTATATCTTATTTTTTCTGAAAAAAAAAACTTATATCTTATTACATACTTTACATAGATATCATATTTTATACTTATATATTTATGTGTTTTTACTAATGTATTAGTTATTAACACAAACTTACATATTTTTTCTTGATTTTTATATACTTTATATTTTATTATTTATTTAAGTATTGTAATTATATGTATATATTTTTGGGGAAATTACATTGGAACCCCAATTTTAAGAATGTTTTTGTGTTTACCGTCATGTTTTTACCTCAAACATTTTTTCCCATTTGAATTTTTATTTTCTTCCTCTTTTTATTGAACGTCGTCGTTGCAAGGATTGCCTAATGGGGGTTGGGGGACAAACTAAAACACAACCGTGTGATGTAGACAATAGCATTTAATTTAATCATGCGAATTGGTATGGTTTTAATTTTAATTTTTTTTAAAAAAAAACTTTTCATTACTAAAGCCACTTGATTCTTATCCCACTTCCTCTCACATTTGCCCATGCCCACTGTCACGGGGCCATTACCCTCTCCCCCAAAAGCTAGCTTAACAGGGTATGCAGCTCTGCTACAGTACCCATCAGACCAGGACCACCCCCAGAGCCATCCGATGTGGGATCCGTGACACCACGCTCGGTCACATTCTTCCCTTTATTTATTTTTGACAATTTCACCTGTAATTTTTTTTATATTAACATAATTTTATTTATAATAATTTCACATCATTTTATTTTAATTTTTTAATTTATTCTTTATTTTTTATTTTAATACTAGAAATCTGTATGTGATTAATAGCAAAATTGAATAAAAATTATGTTAGTTCAAGATTATTAAAAAAAAGATAAATAAACAATATGTAATAATAAAATGAAATAAAATGGTCTTAAATTAAAAATAATATATATTTACTTGTCTATAAATTAAGTTATAGATACATCGACTATATAAAAAAAAATTGAATTATTAAATATAGAATTCAACTTTGCAAATAAAAAAAATATATGCTTGAATTAATTTTGCTCAATGATTTATTATTAATACTATGATTAACCATGATTTAAGAAAATTAAATAGTTTTTTTCAATAATAAATTTCATAAATTTTAAAATTTGATGTAAAGTGGTTTTTTGTTCTCTTTTTGTACTTTGATTAAAAACTAATTAGTATATAATGGTGACACATGCCATATATGCAATATAAACTAATAGTAATAAGAATGACATATAATCCAATTATATATATATATATAATACAAGTTTTTTCTATTTAGTTAATCTTATGTTTTTCCTTAATACTATGATTTTCTTTTATTAATCTAATTTACTTTGGATTCCATTTTCCATTACTTAATTAAAATTTTATATTTATATTTTATTTCTTTTAAATTGGACCTAATATAATTTATCTAATTTCAAATCATAAACTAATAAATTTTCTATAATTAAATACATCTAGTTTAGTTTGAAACGACTTATACAATTAAATATAATTACTCTGATTCGCTTCAGCTGTGTTATATGTATGCTATATGTTGTCTATATATTGGCTATATCTATAAACATATATAACATATGTATAATCAAATTATAATAGATGATGTATTTTAAATTTATCTCTGCAGAAAATATTATATGTTAGTTATATATACGTTATATATACAATGAGTGAAGGAATTGTTTAAGATGTAAAAGACATATAATTTTACATACTAAAGTCTTATCTTTCTTAAACTACTTATAACCATATACTATATTCTTGTTATATGAGTTATATGTTTAACTTTTTCACTAAAATCTTATCTTTCTTAACATTTTATTTATTTGGTAAAGTATAATATCTAGACTCATTTAATCAATTTGAAATGTACACCGATGATTTTGAGCTGCTTATCTTTCCTAATTGGGAAAAAAATAAGGTCATTTATTGATTGCATGTGAAAAAAATTTGATTATTAATAAAATCGTTAAAAAATTAGTATTATCATTAATATGGTAATTGTTTAGTATGTAAAAGACATAATTTTTTACAATGTAAAAAACATTAAAATTACATGCAAAAAACTATAATTTTTTAGCATATAATAAAGATATTACATTAAAATTATATAATATCAAATAGTATATTAATGATATAATAAAGATATTAATAAAATTTACATATAATATCAAATAGTATCATTAATATGGAAATTATTTACTATGTGAAAGAAATATAATTTTTTTTATAGGAGCAAACTGAATATTGTGGTAAAAAATATTTGAATATCTAAGTAATTATGCTTTGGTTTGATCAATAATTATTAAAAAAAAATAGATAGGGACCGATGCATGTAACAAAAGAGAGAAAGAGAGGAAGAAAGAAAACAGGAAAAAAAATCCCTTTACACATTGTCCTCAGTGGCGGCTGTTTATTTTGGAGATGGAGCGGATATCAACGGAAAGTGATTGAAGTCAAACAGTATAATTACAATTTTAAACACTAAAGCAGGGTTCTATGCCCAAATCCCTATATTTTCCTTTTTATTTTGTTGTAACGTGTGAAAATTTTATTAAAAATATAATGTAATACTTAAAAATATAAAATAATAATACTTTAAAACCTAAAATTATATGATAAATAACTTTAAAATGATCCTATTCCATCATTTGAAAATAATCTAATCGAGTTAACTCAAAGAATTTATTTCGATTATTTAAAAAAAAAATTTAAATGTTAGCTTGACTTGATGACTCGTTCGAAATCCGATATGAAAATGAATAAAATTTACAATTAGGTTAACTTTTTTTTTTTGGTCATTTGCTAAAAGAATAATTAAATTTTAGGCTCTAAAAAAATGAATCAAATATGAAATGGGAGCATGAGAGACGTGTGTGCTCATCGTTGGTCCATTTATAGCCTAAAAAACAAGCCTACCTGAAAACTAGAGACTATTTTGTCAGAACATCGAATTTCGTCCATAACATCTCATATAATCGCATTTTAAAAATTATTTATAATATAAAAATAATCTAATTATATAAATAATAACAATTCAATAATTCAAAAATTATTTATAATATAAACGTATTTCAATTTTTATTTTGTAACTAAATATTATTTTTGTCTTTAGTTATGATGAATTATTTAACTTTGTATTTGAAAAAAATGATTTTCGGAAAAAAATTTTATATTTTAATTTTTTTTTTGAAAACTATTTTTGATATATATAGATAAATAAATTTTTTTCTAGATGCAAATTTAAAAAAATAATTCATAAAAAATTTTAAAAATTAATCAAAAAATTCAAAAACTGTTTTTGAAACATTTAACATTACTTCCAAACACCCAATTAGTTTCTCTTACACAAATATGATATAAAATATCCAGATAAATTTTAATAAAAACAAAATTAGTTGTGATACCCAGTCAGCAAAGTTGAAATTTATCTAATGTAAATATTATAGCTAATTTTATTTTTATTAAAATTTATCGGATGTTGATATTTCATTATCACACTTATATTAGAGAGACTAATAGTTAAAGACGGAAGTACTATTTAGTTGCAAAATAAAAGTTGAGGTACTTTTATATTGCAAAATAAAAGTTGAAGTAATTTTGTGTTACAAATAATCTTTCAGGTATTGGGTTGTTATAATTTATATAATTCGAATACATTTTTGTTACAAATAATATACCAATAGGGGGGTTGAAGACTTCAAAGCTCCAAGAATCTTGTGTCTAAAAGAGCTATCCTGGCCACAACTGGTAGCCTTTTTCTGCCATGGTAAGTAAGAGCGAGACGAATTGCTCCAAAATGGATGTGAGTGTATCCATTTGCGCTGCCATTGAGCGGGAAACTCAGTCGGAATCTCCAGAGTGATAAACTGTTCTTCCCTAGTTCCTCTAATAAGACAGTGATCAAATGAAGAAGACTGTACATATTCTCGAACAGAAGAAAGTTTTTGACGGATCAGGGATTTAATAAAAGTGGTAAAGGAAGATTTGTGTTTCTGAAAAGTATGATAAGGATTAAGTAGGGGAATATTAGTTTCTTGAACTCTTTGATCTTCAGAAAGGAAAGAAAGTTCATAAATAAGTCGAGAAAAAGTAGAAGGCCGTAAAGAAATAGAAACAGAAGAATCAGAACAAGATAACTTAGAATCAGACATGATTATGGAATAAGCTCCTCTTCACCATTTAATAAACCAAGAACAAACAATCTATGAGGCTCTGATACCAATAGGAGGGTTGAAGACTTCAAAGCTCCAAGAGATACTTCACAACACAAGGCTCAACTTCTGGAACCAACAAAGAACCACTCGCTGCTTAGTATCACAAAGTTCCTTTAATCTTCAACTTATTGGTAGGACTTTAACGATTGATAGATTGCTGTTTTGATTTAATAAATGAGAAGAGGAAGAGAGAATTTAAGCAAACATCTTATATTGCATATCACAAGGGGTTTTTCATTTTGCCTCCTCCTTAACTAAGAGAAGGTATTTATAATACTAAGGCAAGTGACACATGCGTCACTGCTTACAACATAGATGCTTAAGTAGTAAAAGCAAACAGTAACATGATAAAAAGTAAAAGCATAAAGCATACACACTATTCAATTACAGTAGCTGAATTATTTATGCATATGGCCGATAAACTTGAGTGGGCATCTACTTTTTCCATTTAGGGGACAGATTGAAATCCTCAAGTGTTGGTGGAGGATCTGGCTGGGGCCATTCATCGAGATCTTCTGGTTCGTCGACACCTGGAGAAGGAAGTCTCTCAAAATAAGTGGGGTTTTGAGAATAGAATGGATTGTCACGATAGTTGCTGGGCCTATGAGGCTGTGGAAGTTGGGCTGGGTCGAGTTGCATCTCCTGGGCCTGAGTTTGAGGCTGTGTGACCTCTTCTTCTTGAGAGTCTGGCTCAAAGAAATTATCTTCATCTTCTTTACGGAGTTTGGGCTTTAGTGTAGGAGGCCAAGGTACCATCTTGATACTCTTGCATGCATCCGGACCGAGTGAAGTGAAACTCGTAAGAGGAATATCAAAATAATTATTTCTTTTTCGAAGTTCCAAATGTAATGCAAATCTAACATCATCAAGTGTCATAGGATCTTTATGACAGATAACTTTCCATAACTGAGAATGTCCAAGAGCTATAACCGTAGAAGTTCCCATTATATGAGTATAAGGTCGGTGAAATATGAAAATTCCAATAAGATTTGTAGGAACTTGTAAAGTTGGATTATCAATGATGAGCTTAGCAAACAGCTTTTTCTAATAGCTCAAAGGTTGAAACCAGGTGAGAAATTTAACCTGAGGGGATTGGAAGTTGTCTTTGTCGAGAATAAAAGGAAGAAATGGAATCAGTGGGATCTGAACGACATAATGATACAGAGTAGACTGACACAAAGATACCATAACTGTTCCGAATGCATTTTCTCTGTGCAAAGCTTATACACAATAATCCAGGGGTATTCTACAGGAAAGTATATCATCTTTCTGGGAAGCTCCAGCTTATTCTGAAACAACATGAGATATGTGAAAAGCATATTTTGTGCAAAACTTCGAATTGGTTTGAGATCTGGACCACTAGGACAGTTGGGAGGAAAATCAGAAAGATTAAGGACTGGTATGTTGCGTGAATTGGAGGCCATAGTGCTTTGTGAACTGGAAGCCATGAGGATGAGGGGAATTTCTGTGGAAGAAAGTATGAGATCTGTCTGCAAACTTTGAGGTCTTGATAGGAAATATGGGATCAAGTTCTTGTCTCCTTTTATATGCTGTACTTCAAAATTGTAGCGACTAAACCATTCTTTCCAACAAAGTAATTGAGGGTGAGGAATAGTCTTTTGTTTAGAGTTAAACATACGTGGAAAGGAAGAACAATCTATTACCACTATGAAGTGGTGTCCAATCAGATGAAACTCGAATTTCTTGATACCATATTTCACTGCCAATATCTCTTTGCAAGTTGAATGATAGTGCAATTCACTTTCTTTAAAGTGACCACTAGCATAGCCGCAAACTTCTTTCTTATCTCCGCACTGCTAAAAAGAATAGCGCCCCAATGTTCATCAGACACGTCAGTCTGCAATATAATCTTTGTCTAGTGGAGGGAATCTGTAAGTGGGGTAGACTCTGAGTCACTGACTTGATTTCTTGAATCGATTTAGTGTGAACAGCTGTCCAAGGCGGTGGCTTTTTCTTTAAAAGCTGATACAATGGTTTCACCAAAACGACTGTACTGTGAAATGAATTGCCTGATGTAATTTGCAATCTCAAGAAATTACTGTATCTATTTGACCTTCAAATGACTATCAGGAAACTTCAATAATTCTTGGGCTAAATGGGGCTGAGGCCTGTATGTGCCATTATGAAACTGCATACCCAAGAAGTCTATGATAGACTGGGCTAGCTGCATCTTAGATGAGCTTAACATAACTCCATGGGCCTTTGTTAATTCTACGAACTTCTGAATTGTTTCTTGATAAGAAACAAGATCTGGACTGAACAGAAGGATATCATTGATGTAAATCAAAGCTGTAAGGAGTAAAGGCTCATAAATGTGAATCATAGCCTTTTGAAATAGCGATGGTGCCACTTTGAGCCCAAATGGCATAACAGTTTATTTGTAATGATGGTTGGGAATACAGAATGCTGTCTTATATCTGTCTTCAGGTACAATACCAAGTTGCCAAAATTCCGTTTTCTAGTCAAACTTTGAAAATACTTTTGTAGAGGCCATGAATGGAAACATTGAGTCAACCCTCGACAATGGGTATTTGTCATCTTTTAAAAACTGATTGAGTGGCTTGTAGTCAATTGCAAGTCTCTTCTTGATCTTTTATTGACATAAAAGGCCTGGCAAGTCCAATTGAACTTTGTAAGCTGAATAAGTCCTTCGGCTATCAATTACGAACATTCTTGTACTGCGAGCTGCATGTCTTCTAGGGTCATTCCAGGATGAGAAGCTTTAGTAGGGTTTCTGTCTTCAAGGTCTTTAACGGAAAGAGTGATGAAAAATTTCGGATAGGTCCAAAGAGGGGATGGATGTTTTTGCATGAACTCAGTGTGAGAGAGTGCATAACATGAATTGTGAAGATCTTGAATCAACTCAGGTGACAAGGAAAGAGAGGTTTGAAAAGGGTGTAGGGTAAATAAGGAAAGGACAGTGGTGAATGGTAAAATCTGATGGTTATATTTCAGACCAGTGGGTAAGATGGATAACTTGGCTAGCTTGTAGTAAATATCAAAACCAAGAACCAAATCTTTGTCCAGAAGATTCAATCCAAGGACATGGGTCCAGGTATATAGTTTAGGGAAAATCTGTAGTTTGATTGGGTGTCTGGTTTTTAGGGTAGTAGTGAAAATCTTGCCATCTGCTGCTTGGAAATGTTGATCATGGTTAGTCCAATATCTGTCGGGTAAAATAGATGGGTTCATCATAGACTTGTGTGCACTTGTGTCAATGAGAGCAATGATCTTGATAGGTTTTGAGTATTTATGAGGGAAAACAAAGATTGGAACCAAAGGTATTGGGTGTGAGGTTTGAGTTGAACAAACAGAAGAGTGTGGTGAAATGGTTAATTTGGTGGAAAGGGGTTCATCTGGAAGAAGTGGAAAAGGTGTAATGGTTAGAATTGGAGAAAGGAAGTGTTCAGGGAAAGTTGGATTATGGGAGAGAGTTTCTTCTTCGGAATCAGACTGGGTATCTGAATCTGAAAATTCTACTGCGAACAGAGCTCTTTCATCAGCTTCATCATCAAGAGAGAACAAGGATTCAATGTCTGCATCTGCAAGATCAACCAGTGAGACTTGGTGGATCTTTTGAATGATTTTAGCTGCTTTCTTTGGTTTGTTTGGACATTGCTTGGCGAAGTGACCTTTCTTGCCACATATGTAACAACGATCTCATTTTTTGAACCTCTATTTCTTCCGTTTAAAAAACTTGAACTTCTTTATTCTGTGCCGTCTGGGATAAGAAACTTCTTTTGAACTCCATTTATGGTATCGCTTGGACTTCTTTGAATGACATGAGCATTTTGAATCTTTGCACTTGATCTGCAAGTCAGGTCTCTTACAAGCTTGTTTCCATGAAGCATCATTATCATATGATATTAATTCTTTTACCATCTTTTGCTGAGCACATATTTTCTCTATTGAGAGCAAAATCCTTTGGTAAATTTCTCCTATGCTGAGAGAATTGAGATCAACATTCTTTTCTCTTAACTGGAATTGAACATGGTTGGAAACACTTTCTGGAAACAACATCAGAAATGCTTGCTTGAGATTAGCATTATTGGCTCCTCCAAGGAGGTAAAACTTCTTTGTCATCCGCTAGTAGTGTTTATCCAAGTCTTTCTTCAACAATGAATAACACTTCATTTTAAAGTACTCGTCTCTTATTACGAGTTATATAATTGGAATATCATATGTGAATTTCACCTGCAGAAAACTAGTTGGTTACAAGAAACATGAGTTATTATACAATGGACCAAATCTATATAGCATTATGGACCAATGATTCATCACATGTGCAAAGAAAATTAATGATTTTATAAATAAAATAAAATTTCATAACTATAAAATATACGGTAACAATTTTGTAAATATTCATCATCTATATATAGGTATGTTCATTAGTTTATTGATAAAGTTTCATTATTAATAATAAAACAAATGTTCATTAATTTATTAACAAATATTCATTTCTTGTAAATTATAAATTTATTATCAGTAAACTATACTTATAAATTGTTGGTTCATTTATTGTAAATTGTAAGTTTATTAACATTAGAATAAAATATTCACTAGCAATAAAATAAATATTTATTAATTTATTAAGATTTGTCCATTTATTATAAAACTGTAAATTTATTAAAAATAAAATAAATGTTCATTATTTTATTAATAAAGATTCATTTGCTTATTAATAAATATTTTATTCATTTATGTATATTTAATTTAATAATTATTATATTATTTTTCGTTTTGATATGTTGATATAAATCCATTGAATCCTTTTCGAAATAAAAATCATTAATTTATTATAAATTCTAAATTCATTAGAATAAAGTAAAAGTACGTTAATTTATTACTAAATATTTATTTTTTTTACTAATAAAGATTCATTTCATTTTTTGTGTATTTAATTTAATAGATATTATATAATTTTTTGTGAATTAATTGAATGCTCTAAAAAAACTCAAAATGCAACAAAAAAAAATCGAAATAAAAATTGCAACATTTGAATGGATACTAGTATTAATAAATTTATATAAAATTCATGGAAAAATGACTATATATGTATGTATAATAGATAATGTGCACTCGTTTATATATATATATATATATATATATAAAGATAACGTGTGCTGCACATACTGCAATATGAAAAGGGAAAAAAAAGAAAGAAAAAAAAATTCTATAAATATCTGAAGCAAAAATCAGAATTGGAGAGAAAAACTATGAAAGTAATTGTACAAGAAAATTCAAAAACTGACTGATAAAATATAACCTGCCTATATATAATTAAAGAGCTAACAACAACCAAATAAATTATGCATTATCCAGAATGCTTTTTTCTTGCAAGTGTGAATAGATTTTAGTCCTGCAATATAGATCGGGATTCATAATATAATTTGCTTTGATTTTGAAAAAATTATTAGTTATACCAAATCTATTAGATCAAACTAATCACATACTTTCGTGTATTTAATTGTTTTATTTTTATTTTTATATTAACCAATAAAAATAAAATAATTAAATATATATTATTATATAATTAATTTGTTCTACAGATAATGTAGTAGACTCAATTTACATAAAAAATTTTCTAGGGTCCAACAGAAAACTAGTTGGTTACCAGAAATAGCCTATGCTTAGAGTAAAAACGGAGTGAGTTAGGATCAAATTTCACTTTCTATATCTATTTCAATTTATAAATTTATATTGTCGTCCCCACTTAATATTCTTATGGACAATAATATAAATCTCTATCTCTATTCCCATGGGAGTTGGGTATCTCTAAAAAGGATAAAATATCTTTGCTATATTTTTTTAATTTAATTATATTTAATATATCTATTTAAATTATTAATTTCATTATCATCAAAATAAATTCAAAATTAGAGTAAAATTATAAAAGATTCTATATTTTAATTTTTTAATGTTTCATAATTTATACTTAACTAAAGAAAATAATAATATTAATCATTCATAAATAACTAGTACAGTAATTATCCATTATAAAAAAAAATTAAATTATTATGACCACTATATTTAAAAACTTAAATTAGTGTCATTTTAAAAGCTAAAATAATTCAAAAAGATAAAAAATAGCATATGTACTGTTGAAATTGTGGCCATTAAACACTTATTCCAATAATTATATGCATTAATTTAATAACTTATATTCAAGTAACACCATCTAAGTGGAATACATAAATATTATTCCAACCCCATCTCTACAATATATCATTTTGGTTTTTTCCATAATTAGCTACAACCACGGTGAAAATTAAAAAAAAAAAATCATCTCATTTGGGTAAGTATGAGACAGAAATCTACGGATCCTATTGAATTGCCAACCCTATATGCTCTAACAGTTACATAGTTATAATCACTGTTGAAAAATATTTGAATTTCAACTCCTTATCTTTTTAGGAATTAATATATAGTTAACTGCTTGTTACATAACTAGTTTCATAATTAGTATGAATATTAACTATTATTGTAATAGTATTATGTAACAAAATTATAATATTTCGACTCCTTAAAATTAAAAATTTTGTCATTTCTATTTATTTCAATTAAACTATATAATTTTTCTATTTAATTTTAAAATATTTACTGTTGAAAAAAAATATTCTCTTTTACTCATAAAATACTTGTATAATATATCAAATTTCATGATATATTAGTATCAATATATCAAACTTGTAAAGAAATTAGTACAATAGATCAAAATTTTCTTTAAATAGTAACTTTTCTTTAAAATATAAATAAAGAACCATTTGAAATTGAATTTGGGAAAAACAATTTCAGAAAAATTTTATATTTTAATTTTTTAAAATTTTGAGATAGATATAAGTAAATTTAAAAAAACAATTTATAAAAAATTAAAAAAAGCAGTTATTTAAATAAAAAAATTTAAAATATAATTTTGGAAACTTAACAATAATTCCAAACACTTTATAAGTAATCTATCCATATATTAAAAGTGAAACATTTGACACTATAGTTAGTACTGTGATCAAGCAATTTTATCCCTCTAAAGAAACGGCAACGCGTAGCATTAATTTTAAACAAAAGTCTCTATGTAAAACAACATCGTTTCTATTTAGTCTAGCAGCCCCTTCGTCAACCATAGATAAATGACTCCATATCATCAAATATGCTCCTCTAGCATCCAAATGGTGTCGTCCGACAAAAGGTCTCTCTATTTTCATAGATTTACCAGATGAGACATTTATATTAATCTAGCATATCACAAGCAAATGTTGGATCTGGAAAAGAAGAAGCAAATGTTGGAATTTTTCGTGAAAGCATATCTAACAACACTTCCTATTATATTATAAAAAATTTATTTTCTATTTTAATTTTTCTTGAAAATTGTATATACTTTAACAATACTCCTTATCTCACTTATTATTTTAAATTTTTATTAATAAAACTATTTATAAAGAAAATGAAGAGAGAGAGAGTAAGAGACAAAAAAAAATAGAGAAAATAATAAAAGACATGAAAGAGAAATAATAAAATATTACTTAGGAGCTTTAGTGGCTCTTAAATTTGAAGAAGGAAAATGTATATTTTAGGAAGTAAGATAGGTAAAAAGGAAGATATAGAGGTTGTCGAAAAATATAAAACTCTTTAAATCTATGTAAAAAGTGAAATAAAGAGACTGTTGGGAATGTTACGAAGGTTTAACTCTCAAACCAACTTAAAACAAATAAATTTTAAAAAACTCAAACCAAGATTATTAAAAAAGAAAAAAAAAACTGAACTGATTAAAATCGAAAAGCTAGAAACATCACTATTGTGATGATTTACTTGATGAGTGACAGCAGTTGAAAGGATAATTTCTTTGCCTTTTCATTGAGCAATGAAAGCGAGAAGAAGAAAAATAACTGTTAAAGTGTTATGCCTTTAGTTATAGAAAACTGAAAAGTATTGATTAGAGTGCACAAACTGCAAGAAAAAAGAGAGAAAACACGTAGAAAAAAGAGAGAAAATATACTGTAGGTTTCAAAATAGCTTAAGAGGGAGTGAATTAAGGTTTCAAGAATTTTTAGCTCTTATAAAAATGAATAATGTTTTCTGGAGTATGCTAGTAATATTCTAATTGGGGCATAGTATATTTTTTAAAATCAAAGCGAAGTTAAAATAAACTTTAAAATTAGATAAAATAATATTCCACGAAAAAAAATTCAGAAGAATAAATAAATGATTTTAATAAGAATAAAAATACAAGTTTGATCCTAAATAGAAGTGAGTTAAAATCAAAGTATTTTTCAATATCTCTTTAAACAAAATCAGATTAGAGGGAAATAAAATAACTAATATGCTGCAATATAAAATAGAGATAAAGAGGAAAGCTAGACACAATTAAATTTATAGTAGTTCGATACCATTATCTACATCTACTCCTCAAGATACATTTTTGAGAGTTTTTATTCACCAATCATTCTTTTAAAGGGTAAGAATAAAGCCTATTATAGTCCTAAGCAAAGCTAACATAAACTCTTACTCACAAACATAAGTTTTTACAAAAATGCTTGATTAGCTTGAAATTTAGGTGCTAACTAACCCAAAATAAGAGCTCAAACACTCTTTAATCAAGCTCGAATTTGATGAATACAACAAAAAGTAAGAGCCAAAATAAAGAGTATATCAAATGTGAAGCTCATGTGGAAGGAAAAATTTTGTAGGAGATGAAAAATAATTTTCTTTGATGAATCTTGTGTTTTCCAACACCTAAAACATTTTTATATCATGTATTTATATTTTTAGAATAAAAAATTAGTCTGTAAAGACAAAAAATCACTTTAATAACAATTAGCCGTTAATTTTGTCTTTTAGCATAGACTGTTAGTATACGATTAATATACTCCTAGAATATTAGTTTTCTAATAGTTAAAAAGAACATTTTTATTTAGTACTTTTGAACTTCACTTTTGACACATATTACAATGACTTTATAAATTGATCCTAAAGTACCTTGTATGTACATATGTTTTTCTTCTTAAATAATATTTGCCTTCAATTCATGTTGTAACTTTGAATATGAAATTGAATGAATAAAATAACAAATTCTAAAGAATATATTATAATTTTATAATCATCAAAATTTTTGGGACTTAACCAATGTAATCTTTGGGCCAATATTCTCCCCCTTTTTTATGATGATAAAACCTTGATTTCATTACTTAGAATTTGTTCAAAGTAAGCTTATAAAAAACTTCTCCCTTAATCCATGCATAGGGGTATAAAAAAAATTACAATAAGGTGTCCACAAAATATATGCACTTTCATTTAAATAAAATAATCTAAATTCTATCAAAATACCACTTATAAAGCAAGAAACATTATGTTAGAATTTAACTCTATTCATAGTAAGCATGTATTCTTAAGTTACTTATTTCTTTCTCTTTTTATCAAACAAATATCAAAATCAAATTGATATATTTCTCTCCCTTTTGTCATCAGTCATAAAGGGGTTTACAATCATAAAATAAATTCTCAATATATCATCAAATATCTCAATTTAAACATGTCAACAAGTTCTACTTCAATATACCAACATTTTTCACATTTCAACTATAATTATTTCCAAAAAAAATTTAGTTATCAATATATCTCAAGCTAAAAAATTCATAACAATGTTCAAATATATCATGTGTAATCAAAAAGTATTATTAATTCAGTCCAATTTATCAGTGATATATCAAGAAGAACATTTCAATGATCCAAGTTTAAAAGCCAAAGGTTCAAATAACACAAGCTCCATACATTTAATCTTGTCAACAGTATATTATAGCTCAAAAGTTCAACAACCTCTCCAATATGACCAGCACATAATAAGTTCAACCATTTATGACATCTTTTTTTATTTTAAAAAAACCAATGTGTAATAACATTTTAATGATCCAATATCCTATCACATTGCAAATAAGTATCAATCATCATAATAAATTCAACATATATCAAATATAATTCAATTACCTCATCAAATATCCAAGATAAAAATGTTCAAAATACTTGGGCAATTACAAAATATATCAAGATAAGTTCCAAAAGCAATAATCTATTGTTTAATAATAAATATCTACTTAACTAAGTAAATCATTCCAACAATCTCTATTAAAGTATTGAAATACTTGAATGTATCAATATTTTTAAAAAATTCAACTTTAATCAATATATTTAACTTCAATCAATATATTTAACTTCAATCTATCAATTCAAACATATCAAAGGCTCAATTTTATCAAATTTCAACTATCTCAATACAAGAGTATCCAAAATAGATTCAATTCTCATTCAAATTCATCTACCTTGTTTGTGAGAATTTCAAAATTTTAAACAAAATCTTAACAATTAGCTCAAGCTTTCTACTCTACACTTTTATTTCTACAGAAATTTTACCTAGATAAGAGTATGCATTTTCTTCATTTCCATCACATCTTTAGAATCATAATTCATTCATCTCTAAAATCAAAATAAACTTCCTTTATTCTCAAATATAGCTATTAAGTTATCAAAATTTTGTAACTAATGCGAGACAAAAATATCAATTTCATCCAAACTTTGCTTTTTAATCAATCTTCACACATTGTCTATTCAATTTCAAGAATTTTGCAATCCACAAATTTCAAAGGTTATGCAAATTAAAAAAGTTCAAAAGTTTAATTATCACATTCTCAATTCTCATATCCAAAATATTAGCTCATATCCAATTTCAAATATCCAATCAATTCAACATTAAAACAGTGTCAAATTATATACAAAGTCTAAATCCAACAGTTCATAAAGTCACAATTAGCACAAATGTATCAGCTATAGACTCTATTTTAAGCTCAAATTTCATTCTTTTCATAGTATTTTTCAAGTTAATTTAAGATATTGTCACTTTACAGTTCAAGGAAAATCTCTTAATTAAGCAAGATAAATATATTTATCAATTTTCAACAAGTAACTTCAATCTCTAATTTTAATCCTACTCCAAATTAATTACACTATACATTCTCAAAATATTCTAACAAATGGTTCATAGTAGCTTATGCAATCTTGAGGTATTAGGCCATCTAGATTTTCTCTTGTTATCTTTCCATTATTCATTATAAAATTAAATGGTTGTTTGAGGTTTAAATCACAAATGTTGAAGACTATAAATCATTCTTCTACTTCTAAAATGAAAATAAAATCCAATTTCTTCAACAATAATTTAGAGACACTTACCCAATTGTTGTCAAATCTAACATGATTTAGTTATTCTTCTTTTTGAATAACCACAATTTGAGCCTTTTTTAGCCTATAATTTGTTGAATTTTTAGTGACAAGTGCTACTAGAAGTGGGTTTCTTTAGGCAATTCAGTGTTGCCGATATTGTGGGTTGAAGCTTTAATGGTGTTGGAATACAGATATGATTCTGGCAGAGTCACCGTCATTGGTGGAAGAAGAATCAATGTCAATGGGATTAAAGCAGATGACAGTGGCAATGTCGATATCTAACGAGAAACAGTGGCTAGTAATACTGTTGGTTTAGACGAAATCGTGTTTTCCTTAGAGATTCAGATCTGAATTATTGCTAATGGTTAAAGTTTTGTTGTTTGAAAACAAATGAGCTGTCGACAAGTTTCTCGCCTCTGCCTTTAATTTTGATAGTAAAGCAAATAATGAATTTTGTGATAGATAAGGCTAGTTGAAGAGGAGAACAAGTTTTAGATTTTGTGGTGAGTCTATGCTAGTAATGAGTAGGTAAGGAGATATTCAGATGAGAGAAAACCTAATTTTCTGAGACTGAAAGGAGGCATGTTTCATGTTTTTTGAGAACAATAAATTTATTTTCATTTTTTATCTTTAATTTAAATTTTAAAAGCCTATTATTCTGAACATAACCACCATTTCAGAACCTAAAAAGCTTATATTTTCCAAAAATTCAATCTCTACAGGTAAAAAAAAATTTTGTAGATAGAATTATTGTGTACAACATGTAGCAGTATAGAAATTTAGATAACATTGCCTTGACTGATTAAATGACTATTTTGCCCCCAATTTTAAATATCTGCTCTTTCAAGTGCAAGAATAAAAATGTAAAATAAAACATTGACTTTACCTTCAAAGAACACAACAGAAATTCAAAAATTACAACCAAATTAGAATACCAGACACATAAGTAGTCTAATGCACCAGTATTCTAGTATGATACAAAATTATGCACAATACTTAAAATTATCACATACCATGCAATTTTCATATAAATATATCAAGAATAAGTTATCAGAAATACCTCAACTAATGTACATCATTTTATTGCAGTATTTATACCAAGAATCCTTCTAATTTTCCAAAATTTTTCTCTTTAAATTGTAGCTTTGAGCCGTAGATATGTCTATATCATGTACCTTGAGAAACCATTATTTATATAACCACCAATCAAGCTTAACTTGCTCCTTGAACAAGTCTATAAGAAATCAAGTTGATTTTGGTACCCACTTTACTATGGGTCCATGGTTGTTAGTTGAAGTGGATAGAATATCCATCTTTTTATGACTTATTTGCAAATGATATTTTCCTTTTACAAACCAAATCTTCTTAGCATTAACATCATTTCTCAAGAAACAATATTCAGATATATGCCCTCTTTTGTTACAATAATAACATGTAATATGAGGAAAGATATCTGAAATAATTTTATCAAAATATGCATCATCTTTCATATATTGTACACAACCATTCATAACTAATCTTCTTTTCGTACCAAACAAAACAACTCTAGTTTCATGGTACACAATCTCTTCATATAACACATGCTTATCATATTGTAACTTTTCAATCTCCTTTTTCATTATATCAACTTCTTCATGTAGTGAAGCATTTTCTCTTGCAACATCATTGTAAAGATTAATAGCCTTAAGCTCATTATCTATGCATTTATCTACTTCCTTCATATAATCATCATATATATCTTTTAGATTAGCATACATATTATCCAAAATAGAATACTTTTTCTTTAGTTTGTCATACTTATAATGCAACTCTTCAAAGCATCTCAATAAATCATCACAAGAGGAATCAAATTCACTTACCTTAGAGTTTTAGTTAAGATTGAGGTCCAAAGTCTGTGCTTTTCTAGCATTTTCAATATCAGCCATCAATGCCATTATTGCCATTTCTTTTTCTTTTAATTCGGTTAAATTCGAGCTTGATTCTTCACTATTGCTCCAAGTTGCGACATTATATTTTTTCTTGTATTTATTTCCTTTATGTTTTAGCTTTGGACATTTTGGTTTAATGTGTCTAGGCCGGTTGCATTCATAGCACACAACATCATTATTATTTTGAGTATTTTGATGCTTTTATGATTTTCTAGATTTGCTCTTGTTTTTGTAATTCTTATGAGATTGTCTTCTTCCTTTCTAGAGCATCTTATTAAATCTTCTTGCCATCCTTTCAAGCTCTTCATCACTTGAACTTGAGCTGCTATTATCACCTGAAGAAGCTTTAAGTGTAATTCCTTTGCTTTTCTCTTTCTTTTTATCTATATCAACAATTTGACAATTCATTAGCATTTCATGTGATAATAGAGAGCCAATTACCTCATCATATGACATATTGTGAATGTTTTTGTCCAGCAAAATCGCTACTTTTGATTCCTATCTTGATGTCAAAGATCTTAGAAACTTTTTGACTTGATGAACTTTACTAATAAGTTCTCCAAGAGCTTTGAAGGCATTTGTGATGTTCACAAATGTGTCACTTGCTTCTGAAATGCTTTCTTCTTGCTTCATTCAAAATGTTTCATAACCATTTATCATCACATGAAGCCTTAAATCTTTCACTTCTTCAGTTCCTTCATAAGTTGTCTCTAATTTATCACATATTTCTTTTGTCGTGTCACATTTGTATACTCGGTTGAACCTATTTGTATATAGCCAACAAAAGAAAAAGATCATGGCTTTAGAGTTCACTTTAGTTGCTTGATTTTCATCTTTTGTCATCTCCTTAATCTTTTTCTTTGTTCCATCTTCCATTGTTGGATGTGTATAACCTTCTAAAACTGATTCCCAACAATCTAAATCATTAGATTATAAGAAGTGATACATTCTTACTTTTCCAATAAGGATAATTTCTTCCAGAAAAGAGAGGAGGCCGTGTGATAGATTGACCTTCTAGAAATGGAGTAGCAATGGGTGGGAAAATAACATTGTTTAAGGTTGAAGCCATATTTTTGGATCTCTCCAAGGATGTGAAGCCTTAGGTGAAGGGAGATAGATTCTGATACCAATTATAGGTCCTGAAATAGCTCAAGGGGGGTGAATTGAGATTTCAAGAATTTTTGGCTCTTATAAAAATAACTCATATTTTCCAAATTATGCTAATGGTATTCTAATCGGGGCAGAGTATATTTTTCAAAATTAGAGTGAAGTTAAAATGAACTTTAAAATCAAATAAGATAATCTTTCACAAGAAAAGATTCAAAAGGATAAATATATGCTTTCAATGAGAACAAAAACACAAGTTTGATCCTAAATAGAAGTGAGTTAAAACTAAGATGTTTCTCAATATCTCTTCAAACAAAATCAGATTAAAGGGATATAAAATAACTACTAAGCTGCAATATAAAACAGAGATAGAGAGGAGAAGCTTGACACAATTGAATTTATAGTAGTTGGCACATTTGCCTACATCTACTCCTCAAGAAACATTCTTGAGAGTTTCTCTTCACCAAAGATTTTTTTTAATGGCAAGAATCAAGCCTATTACAGTCCTAAGCAGAGCTAACTTAAGCTCTTACTCACAAACACAGGTTTTTACAACGTAAAATTTGACAAACACTTGATTAACTTAAAACTCTAGGTGCTAACCAACTCAAAACAAGTTTTATAGTTCTATTTGAAAACTTATAGCTCAACACCCTTTAATCAACCTTGAATTTGAGGAATACAATAGTAACTAAGAGCTAAAATAAAGAGCAAGTCAAATGTGAAGCTCAAGCGGAAGGAAAAGCTTCGTAGGAGATGAATATTAATTTTCTTTGATGATCTTGTATTTTCCAACACCTAAAACAACTTTCTATCATGTATTTATATTTTTAGAATAGAAAATTAGCTAGTAGAGATAAGAAATTACTTTAACAATAACTAGCCATTATTTTTGTCTTTTAGTACAGACTGTCAATGCACGATTAGTATACTTCTACAATACTAGATTTCTAATAGTTAAAAATAACATTTTTATTTAATACTTTTCCTATACTTTTGAGCTTAACTTTTTACTCATACCACAATAATTTTATAAATTGATCCTAAAGTACATTATAACTGTACATATACTTTTTTTCTTGAATAAATCTACCTTTAATCCATATTGTAATTTTGAATATAAAATTAAAAAAATAAAATAATAAATTCTAAAAAATATATTATAGTTTTATTATTATCAAAACCTTTGGAACTTAACCAAGTAGCCTTTGAGGCAACATATTTGTATGAGTATGAAAAGTAAGTGCAATGTTCACACCCATTAACACATGACATTTAAATGGATCCACATTTTATTGGCTTAACACGTTTTGGTTGTAGTGAAAATGTGACATCAATATACATCATTTTTCATGATTAAAAATTGTAATTCTGATTATTATACAATTAAATATTTTATTAATTAATCAAAATAAATGTCGTAGCTTTCTCTTTTAGAGCTTTTGCTATTTATTTTAAGGGAAATTATATAAAAAATTTAGAATTTTGTATTTTTTATACTTATATTCAATTCTATAAAAATTTAAATTTAAATTTATAAACTTTAAGTTTTATAATAAATTTTGCCTCAGGTCTAATAAATCTTATTTCAATTCTACATAGCATTTATGTGGAAAGCCAATTTACATTTAAAAGAATGGGCTAGAAAATACTACCGGCATTGATGTGTAAAAAAATGTAATTGCCACATAGAATTACAGGCAAAATTTATTATGAAACTGAAAATTTATATAATTAAATTCAAATTTTTATAAAATAGAATATAAATGTGAACAAATGAAAAATTCGAAACTTTTTATGTAATTTTTCCTCTATTTTATAATTTTTTAAACTGTTGGCCTCCTTCCTTTTATATATATATATATATATAAACTATATTAATAATTTTTGATACCCTTTTAAATTTTTTTCTCCAGCCGTAATGTGAGGGATGTCTACCAGTGGTACATATATAGGTTACTATAAAGACTTGTGTGCGCTTTTTCTGATTGTGGTTGGTCCATTTATCTGCCAAAAAACAAGCCCACATGAACACCAGGGACCATTTAGGCTTTGAGTTTAAATGGTCCCGCAGAAAGGACCACCTAGTCGGATTCACACCTAGACACAAGAATCAGCATATGCTCTAACATTGTTTCTAATTTCTACTGTTAAAATCTTGGCAAGCAAGCAAGCAACCCATCCTTTATTTTTATATATAATCCCTCCACCACTCTCCTGGCTGCGCTTCATCTTTCACTTCTACACCAATCAGTTTCTTCCTCTTTCCCTGTTTCCTCTTCTCTTCTCTTCTCTTCTCTGTTAATTTTTCTTGTAGATTTTCATTTTTCAAATACCCATATCCAAGAAATGGAGCATGCACCATCCGACTCCGGCCAGCTGCAGCACCGGCAAACTCTTCCGCCGAAAAGAGGCCAGGTGAAGATGAGGATATTCAAGGGATTAATGAAATCGGCAGCAGCAACCCTGAAGTTTCTTGATGAAAAGCTTGGCCCAAATGGTGGCGGTTTTACTAGATCAAACTCGTCGACTCCGGCGGCGATTTCTAGTGGGTATAACTCAGATTTCACATCTGAGTCTTGATCCGTCTGATTCCTAAAATTAGATTGGGGTTTTTTTCTGTTGTATAATGTTAATTAGTATTAACAATTATTCTGGTTCTGAATTTTTTGAGTCCAAATTATTTTATTTGGATTCTTTAATAATTCTTTAATTATTTTTTTTTTCTCCATATAGAAGATGGGATTGTGTAGAAATTGGGTTGTTTAAATCCAATATATATGTTTAATAATTAATTATATAGAATTGAAATTGATTAATTTCTTTGTAAGGAGTTTTCAGTTCTGATCATTTTCATTTTCAGAATTATTTTGAAGAGAATGTAAATCCAAAAAATCCCAACAAATATCACTAAAAAAAGAATGGCCAAATTATATTTGAAAAAAAATCCATGCTTTCAAAATAATCCTATTTATATTTTTTAATTATTAAATATTTATACTTTTAATTTTATATTAAATACGGTCTTAGAATAAATTTAATTTAATTTAAAAATGATATGATATTTTCAATTAAATTTTATTTGATTTGGCACTAATAACTTATATTATTAATATATATATATAATATTTAATTTTTCAAATAATATGATATTTAGTAAAAAAAATAAAATTCTATATATTTAACAACTAAATCAAATAAAAGAATCTAAATGCCCAACTCCAAACAAAAATAAAAGAATTAGGAAGAATTATTGGTGACTCAATTAATTAAAAAACTATAAAAATTTCTCAAACAATTGAAGTTGGAATTTCATCTATTCCATCTTAATAACAAAAAATAATATTAAAATAGTTGAGAATCAAATAAATCTATGATTGTGCATTTATGCTAAATAAGTAAATTAAAAATTAAATTTTCACTTTTCAAAGAGTCAAATGCCATAAAAAAAAGCTAGAGGAGCAGCCTTGTAAGAATTATTTACGATTGTTACACTTGGCAGCATATAAGCCTGAATTCTAGTCAACATTCTAATTAAACAAATAATGATTATATGCTTCTTTTTTTTTTTTAATTAGTTATAGGAATAATGATATTTAATTAGATTCTTTTGGATTCTATAAAGAGATCTGGTTGACTGAGTTTTCTTTCAAGTCTTCAAATATCACATTTATAATTCTTTTTCTTTACTTAATTTATTTACATTGTTAACCCAAATGTGAAAGGCAGCTGTACCTCATATAGACTTGGTATGTAGTGAAGACTAAAGAGTGAAGACCAAAAAAGATTATTTAATTTTATTTTTCAATGTTGAAATTCAAAGTTGTTTGGTCTACAAATCTGCTCACTTTGTATATATACGAACTATATTGTCCTTCTAGAAGGGCATGAATAAATTAGCAAATAATTTTTTTAGCTAACTATATTCTCAATTTGTGTTCGGAATATATAACTATTTTAAAATTTTTATAAAAGTATTTTAGAATATTTTAAAATTTTATCCTATATAAATATAATTAGTCTCAATCCATGAACTTTGCATATAAAAAATAACTATATTTTCCAATAATTAGCATCTTTTTGCTTCTTTGATATATACTTATTATTATATATGGAGCATTTTCTAGAAGATTATTTTGCTTAATCCATTTAATCTTAAGGGCTAAGACTTGTAGAAGTCTCTCTCCTTCATAATGATTTTAAACTTTTTTTTTTGCTTAGCAGTTATAGAAATGGTTAACGTGGGATTGATCAATGTTATACTTCTAAATTCCTACTATTAATTTGCTAATTGGAAAAAAAAAAGGCTTATACCTTAACAAGTAATGAAGTTTATATAGACAAATTATTAAGGGTATAATAGTAACTACATAAAAAATAATTCTTATATGTCAATGATTTTATTTTTACAATAGAATTATTTTAATCCACTAATTCTTACCACCATATAATAATTTATTTCACATATATATATATATATATATATAGCTTTATATTTTATCTGGCAGTTATAATTTCTATTTTAAAAGTGTGTTCAGTATTGATGTTGGATGTCAAAAAAGAGATATAAATTTTATTTAATTTATTTGGCTATTTTTTTTAATTTATTAAAAAATATTTTTATCAAATTTTGAAAAAAATATCTATTTAATTACTTCTCTTTAAAAACAGTTTTAAGAATTAAAAAAATAAAAAAATTCTTTTCTAGAAAATACTTTTGCTAAATACAATAGCAAATTGGGTCTAATTAAGGGACGTCGTCATATATGCACCGTCAAAATTAAATATATGCAAGAATAAGTGTCTGCGTGTGTCTAATGGCAACATCAAGTGCGGGCGAGCTAGCTGGCAGCCAGCTTCTTCCTTATACTCAACTCTCGATACTCCTTGCCTAAACACAAACAACATAAAGAGACCAAACCCTTCGTCCCAACTAATTAAGCAAAACAAGCAAGTCCTCTACTCCTTAATTGTCCTATCTTTTCTTTTTGTCATACTATATGTATTTTCTACCACTCAACTAGAACTACATACTTATTAGAAAAAACATATAAACATAGCGGAATAAAATTATAATCATTCATAAAATTAGGATTCAAAAACTAAACAAACAGTATTTCACAATTCTTGCAAAATACGGATCAGATTATTTTTCACATGATCAAGTGTGTAAAAACAATAGATTGAAAATTACATCTTGTAGCGCAGAAATCCAATCAAGATTGATTCCTAGCTATCTAGCTCTCCAAAAGTATAGTATCTAGTTTGTTTATACCAAAAAATAGAAACATTAATAGAAAACTCTTATGAAAAATCTGGTGAAAACCTTTTCAATTTTTGTAGTTTTTTGAAAATACGTTCTTTATATCTTATGATAGATGATAGTGAAAATAAATAATAATCATCTCCATTATCTTTTCCAAAAAGATAATATATATTATTTCAAATAAGAGATATAATCTAATTAAATTTTTTTGATAAGTTGAGATAAGTTAAAAATCTTTTAAAACTTAATCTCTAAAATTAATTATAGGGCATTTTGGGCATTTACTAACAATCTCCCACCTGCATTAGAATCAATTTTACTTTTTATCAGAATTAGATACAAAATATGTTTCAGTTTTAAGTTCTCTTACTTATAACTCTTATAATTAGACATAAATCATATCAGATATGTATGTGTTCAGACTTCAAATATACTAGCACCTTGTAGGTCGTGCAAGTTCAACTTATAAACTGCTTTTACTTTTCTTATTATGCGTTCTAGGTTCATTATTGAGCTGGCTATGAGAAACATTATGACACTTCATAATCACTAATAAGTGGTATTACCATTATACAATTAGAGTTCTCGTAAGTCATGAATGATACCTAGCAGTATATCATGTTAAAATTTATTTCATCATGACTACCC
The DNA here is from genome assembly GCA_949630135.1 of Balakata baccata. Lineage (NCBI taxonomy): Eukaryota > Viridiplantae > Streptophyta > Magnoliopsida > Malpighiales > Euphorbiaceae > Balakata > Balakata baccata. Next base: position 27,993 of record CATIWF010122132.1, read on the forward strand.
AGACAATGATGAAATTTATTTCATGATGAACCTGTTATGATTTAGATTACCATATTCCATTATACCATAATCCAATTAAGTTAGAGTCATAATAATGTCCAACTCTTAAGACTTAATCCAATACATTAATCACATCAATTACTTGACCATTAATGAGTAATTAGATCTAATCTAATAATCATTCTGTCCTGGCCAGGAACTATACTGTCAAGTATACATGTGACTGTATAGAATATCTTCTTTGTTTACTTCAAAGTAATGGATTCCTTATTGACTAAGCAAATAACTTCATGTATGACTAATTAAAACTGTTAAATGCTAACATTAGTACATGACTAGCACTAATACTTAAAGCATTGACAAAAATTAAATACGCATACATAAGATAATTATGTCATCTCAGGTCTAAGGATTACACATACTATCTATATCTAATAATGAATTATTGACAAGAAGTGTAACACCTTATACCTATAGCTATCACTTATACTTATATCATGTTATCATGTATTGCATGGAATAAGATATAGTCTTGTTTATAATGAAAGATAATTTTTTTTTTTGAATTATATATCAATATCACTTTGCAATAATTGACAAGTCAGCTAAGTATCACATCCTGATTATAAACATAATATATTACATATGTTAACAATTCAGACACTATGTTCAATTATTTCAGTTAGAAAGGTCAAAGTCAAATGCACATTTATACGTCATTGCATATTTACTAATTTTTACATATGGAGATACACAACCCAAATTACAAATGTCATGTTCTTACACCTATGTGCAATGCAAGGAGAGAGATTGGTGAAACTTGGCCGGTGACCTGTGATCCATATCTTTTATATAGTATGCACCTCTAAAATGAGCTAATTACACAACTCTTCCTGAAAAATAATACAATTTGATGAGTTGCAACTCAATGAGAATAATTAGCAAAAGCTTTCTAAAGTACGAAGCCAATCACAGTTACAAGTAATAATCGTCATTCATATACATTTTACGTGTCATTCTATTTATCAATATCACATGAATATAAATAATATTAATTTACGTAAACATTTCATTTGCTTATGCTTATGCTTATGCTATTTTCTTATTGTTGCGACTAGGCTAAATAAACATTGTCCCGGGTTTCCATGTGAACACTTACATTTGCTAGCTAGCTTGATCATTTGTAACATTTGTACATTTGTTAGGCCATATGCCTTTTCTTTTGCTTTTGCACATTTGTTTGAGTCATATGCCTCTTCTTTTGCTTTTCAATGCTATTTAGCTAATTGTGTGCCTTTTAAGTCCATATGCATATACATTTGCAACAATCATTATACATTTCAATCAATTTTTGCCTATACAATGAAGATCTATACATGTAATCTAACATGTACTTTACATTCAATACAGTCTCATTGGCCATATTATAGTAATCATGTAATTCAAATAAAGCAAATCAAGTCACATTACACGTAGCATATAATAATCACATTACACATAGCACATACCAAATAAATCGTTTGATAATTAAACTCAACTTTTCTTTTGATATTGAGCTTCTAACTTACTATCTTTCGCTTCCTTGGGGGTCTCCAATATGATATGAGCCTAATTGAATGTATGCTTAGTTAATTAGTGGCTAAATAAACTTAGTGAAACTTAAACAAATTGAAATATGCGTAATATTGACCATTAACTAGGGTTTGGTATAATGGCAGTGTGACCTTCATATGTTCAGTAGCTTATAACTTTTTCTATACTAGTATAATTTGTATGATTCTTATTTCTAATTAAATCTCACATGTAGGGCTATAGCATATCTAAATTTCATAACAATTGGACCATTCTGGGATATTTTATGCAATTTATAAACATATTTTGTTCTTTACCCTGTTTTTGACCTTAGGCAGTTTTGGGACACCAATTTTGCTTCTTCAGATCTTACAACGTGTAAGTCATATTTGTATAAACTTGTACGAACATAGATATATCAAAATGGAACATTTTTTATGTTGGAAACTTTCATCCATTCTGCCTCTAAAGTCCTCATATGGTAAGGTAATTATGACTGGTCAGAAACAGAGCTGGCATCTGGACCAGTCTAATTTGTGAAGGCCATAAATCACAACATACATAACCTATTGAGGTGAAATTTGTGAAACATTTAGACATGTACCTATAACTTTCATGTTTTGACAATTTGTAGAGTATGTTTATAAGGAGCTCAAAATTGACAAACAACTGACTAGACCTGCACTGGACACTAAGCAGGCAGCTCAAATATGAAATAGACATGACTCTCTTGCTTATAACTCACCATCCGCCCCATAATTGGGTCCTGAAATTTTGTAAACAACTAAATAACATAGATATCTACAACTCTTAGGTTTTGAGTTTCAATAATTACCAACTCTATCATATAGAAACAGAATCAAAACATTAGATAATTCAGCTAGATTCTTCAATTGAACCAGTTTCAGTTCGATGCCAATATCTTTCCATAGATACCAAATCATGCAAAAATATTTATATATCCATAAATCTAAGATAAAAACTACAAGCTATATGTTTTGTATTTCTCAAAAATCAGTCTCTAACATAAAGAAAATGAAACTCTAATTTTCTACCATTAAAATAGAATTCAAGCAGCTTACCCATAGAAATCATGTAGTTTGCACTTCCTATATCATTTTCTATTAACTATAAATTAAAACTAACAATTCATGATGATAACTAACCTTCAGACAGTCCTTTTTCTTTGGTCTTATTGCTGGAGAAATTTGAGAGAAAGAAGGAAATGAAGATGCTTTAAACTGAAGGATAAAGATGGGCAGACCACTCTTTAAGGTAAGTTCACTATGTCAAATTTCATTTATTTCAAATTTAATCATTTTATTTAATTTTATTTTCAATATCTTGTATCCTTGTTTAAATTATAACTAGACACATACGACTTGCTCCTATTGCGATGAATCGACTCGTGGCAAGTTTACCTCGTGAGCACATTCTAGCTAAAATTCCCATGTATGCATGTGTTTTTTTTGTGAATGACATATATAAAATAAATATGTCCAAATGAAATGCGTGTAATAATGCATGTGAGAAAGTTGAGGGTGTTACAAGAATTAAATTCCATGTAATTCATTATCACATGCGTCACTATTCAGAATATTTGTCACATAAGTATTCCTTATTATTTGTCTCAGTATCAGATACTGAATGGCATGAGACTCACCATTCCATCATCATTAATATCTCATTTTAATCATGGATAACAAATAATAAGCCAGTATTCCAGATTAGTGATGCCCAATCAGAAATCCTACAACTAGGAACCTTTATAATACTAATACCAAGACATTCGTCACTCATATTCTCAACCATTGAGAATAAATGCCTCATCTAGTATTAACAGACTTATCAATTAAAACACAATACAATATTAAGAATTAATTGAATTTAAACTTGCCATTAAATAAAATTATTGCACAATAGGATATGTTCCAACTTATTATTGATATATCACTAATAATTTCCAATAAAGCCAATCCTTACAGTATCTAAGTCTCATCTTTTCTATATGGCGATCTAGTTGCTGCTGATTCATAGGTTTTGTAAGTAGATCAGTTGCATTCTCAGCTGACGCTATTTTTTGCACAGATATATCTCCTCTCCCAATAATCTCTCGGATAATATGATATCACTATTCTATATGTTTAGATTTCTTGTAAGACCTTGGTTCCTTAGCTTGAGCTATAACTTTATTGTTATCATAGTACAAATGTATTGCTGATAAAATGGTTGGAATCACTTCTAGTTCTGAAACAAACTTCTTAATCCAAACAGCTTCTTTAGTTGCATTTGATGCTGCAATATATTCGGCTTTTATAATGGACTCAGCTATAGTTCATGATTTGAACTCTTCTAGCTCACAGCTCCTCCATTACAAATAAACATATGGCCTAAAATAGACTTTCTATCATCCACATTCAATTGGAAATCGGAGTTTGTAAAGCCTTTCAATTGCAAGTTACCCTTTCCATAAATCAAAATTAAATCCTTAGTCTTTGTCAAGTACTTAAGGATATTTTTAACTGTTGTCCAATGTTCTTCTCCAGGATTAGACTGATATTTGCTAGTCAAACTAACAACATAGGCAATATCTAGCCTTGTACATAACATTGCATACATTAGACTTCCAATAGTTGAAGCATATGGAACTTTAGGCATTCTTTGTCTTTCTTCAGGAGTCTTTGGAGACATTCATTTTGAAAGATGAATATCATGCCTAACTGGTAATAGTCCCTTGTTAGAGTCAAGCATACTGAATCTTTTCAACACTTTCTCTAAGTATAGACTTTGCGATAAACCTGTAGTCTTTTTTGCTCTATCTCTATAGATGCAAATTCTAAGAATATAAGTTGCTTCTCCCAGATCTTTTATAGAGAAAGTACCAGATAACCAAATTTTGACTGATGTCAATATACTGATGTCATTGCCTATTAATAAAATATCATTTACATACAAGACTAGAAAAGTGATTGCACTCCCACTAGTCTTTTTGTAAGCATAAGGTTCATCTTCGTTCTTGATAAAGTCAAATGATTTTATTGCTTCATCAAAACGATTATTCCAATTTTTTGAGGCTTGTTTAAGACCATAAATGGATCTCTTAAGCTTGCACACCTTATGGGACCCACTCTCTGATTCGAAACCTTTGGGTTGTTCCATATATATATCTTCCTCAACCTATCCATTAAGGAAAGTAGTCCTGACATCCATTTGCCAGACCTCATAATCATAGTGTGCAGCAATAGCCAATAGAATTCTAATGGATTTCAACATGGCTATAGGCGAGAAAGTTTCCTCATAGTCAATTCCTTGCCTTTGGCGATACCCTTTCGCCACTAGTCTAGCTTTGAAGGTTTCAACCTTTCCATTTGAACCAATTTTTCCCTTGTATATCCATTTATTCCCAATAGGTGTAATACCTTCAGGTGGATCTACAAGTTCCCAAACTTGGTTTAAATACATTGAATCCATTTCAGAATTCATGGCCTCAAGCCATTTTATAGAGTTTATATTTGATATAGCTTCTTCATAGGTAGTAGGGTTATCTGAATGGCAATTTTCTATATGAATGAACAACTCTTGCACATTCTTATACAGAAGATCTAATCTTTATAGTGCTCGAGATACTCTACTAGACCTACGTGGTTCTTGTGTGATAACATGATCAATAGACATTGGATCATCATTGGACAAGTGTGTCTCAACTTGTTCAGTTTGTTGGTCACTTGATATTTCATCAAATTCTACTTTTCTCCTTATGCCTCCATCTTAAATAAACTTTTTTTCAAGAAAGATAGCTTCTCTATTGTATACAACTCTTTGTTCGTCAGAAAGATAAAAGTAGTATCTAAAAGTGTCCTTTGGATATCCAACAAACTTTCATTTAACAGATTTTTCTTCTAATTTGTTTGTTTTAAGCTTCTTGATATAAGCCCAACAACCCCAAATCTTAACATACTTATGACTTGGAGCCCTACCAATCCACATCTCATATGGAGTAGTAGGAACAGCTTTAGAAGGAATTATATTAAGAATGTAACAAGTTGTTTCCAAAGCATAGCCCCAAAATGAAACAGGGAGATCAATGTAGCTCATCATAGACCGTACCATATCTAATAAAGTGTGGTTTCTTCTTTCAAAAACACCATTTAATTGTGGTGTACCTGGAGGTGTTAGTCGTGAAATTATTCCTTGTTCTTTAAGAAATTCACTAAACTCAATACTTAGGTATTCTCCTCCTGATCTGATATAAGAGTCTTAATATTTTATCTTGTTTGCTTTTCTACTTCTATCTTGAATTCTTTGAACTTTTCAAAAGATTCATGTTTGTTCTTCATTAAGTATACATAACCATACCGTGAGTAATTATCAATAAAGCTTATGAAGTAGAAAAATCCTCCTCTAGCTATTGTACTAAAAGGCCTACATACATCACTATGTATGAGATCTAAAATATATTTGGTCCTTTCCATTTGTCCTACAAAGGAATTCTGGTCATTTTGCCCTTAAGACAAGATTCGCAAGTTGGAATTGGGATTGAATCCAATTTGTTCAACATGCCTAAAGTTGTTAACTTGTTCAACCTATCATGTGCAATATGTCCTAATCTTAAATGCTATAAATACTTTAGATTAGATTTAGATTTATAGATAGTATTCACAACTAAACTTTGTTCAACATGTATCTTATCATTCAATTGCAAATAAAATAAGTCATCTTGTAATAAACCAATACCAACAAATTCATTTTCGAAATGAATATTGCAAACATTATCCTTAAATGTAAAAACATAACCGTCTCTAGTCAAACTAGAAATGGAAGTAACATTTCGATAAGCATTGGAAATTATAAGATAATTATTTAAAACAAAAGAATGAAAGGACGATAAGCTAAGTGTTGCAGAACCAATGGTCTTGGCAGCAACTATTTCCCCATTCCCAACCTTCAAGATCATTTCATCCTTCTCAAGGATTTTGCTGCTTCCCAGATCATACACAGGTGCACATATATGAGATGAAGCACCTGAATCTAATATCCAAGAATATAATGAGCCACTAGAAGAATTTGTAAAGCAAGAAATATATATACCTTCTAAAGATACTCTATATAATTCCTTTTCCAATTACCATCCTTATTGCAAGAGAAACATTTTCCTTTAGCAGCTGCTTTGGCCTCACCCTTTTCTTTTGATACTCCCTTTGAAGGTTTTAGAGAATGAGTGCACTTATTCTTCTTTCCCTTTCCCTTTTTGAAGGAACGAGAGGTTGAACCATGGACAAGAACAATCTCCTTTCCCTTACCCTTCATTGCTCCATCTATTGTGGTCAGCATATTAAGAAGCTTAGGCAAAGAACACTATATCTTGTTCATGTGAAAATTCACAATGAAATGTGAGAAGGATTATGGAAGTGACTGAAGGATCAAATCTGTCTGCAAATTGGCATCCATCTTGAAGTCTAAATTCTCAAGTTCCTCAATGTATTCAATCATTTTGAGAACATGAGCTCCAACATTAGCACCCTTAAGCATTCTGGACCTAAACAATTTCTTAAATATCTTATATCTAGTGGTCCTGCTCCTTTCACTATATAATTCCTTTAGATGCAGAATTATATTGGTAGCTCCTTGCATTTTATCATATTGCCTCTGGAGTTTTAAACTCATAGAGGCCAAGATATAGCAAGTAGCTCGAGCATCATCATCCTTCCACTTTTCAAGTGTTATTTGCTCTTCTTCACTAGCCCCTTCAGGTAGACTAAGAATAAGAGTATCAAGGGCATACTTAATTCGCTTAAATTTGAAAACAATTCTCAAGTTTCTAAGCCAATTCACAAAATTTGGCCTAGTGAGCTTGTTGACATCTAGTATGTTTCCAATTGGGTTACATATTTTGTGTGTTGTCATATTAACTGCAAAAATAACATAATTAATTAGTTACCTATTATGTGCAACTTCCAATATGATTTTGGTCTTTAAATCAAATTGGTACTTTCACTAATTTGGCGTCACTTATACTTCCAAAATGAGCAACGGAAGTCGGGTAAGATTTCTAGTGAGTGATTGGATCCTAAAATTTCAACATACCTCAAGTTCATATGCTAATCTTGGTATTTTAAAATTTTAATAAATAACACTTATTTCATGCATCTCATGCATCATCCAATCTATTCTCTTAGCTCCTAGTACTTTAGACCTCATTCTTGGCCCATTATACATAGTTAAGTTCGACCCACTATTAAGTAAATGTATATATGTCTCAATAATTCTCTCAAGTTCATAAATTTTTCTTAAGAATATATATATATATATATTTACAACATCTCATGTTTAGCAAAATTATTAAAATATCTCTTATGAATTTATATTATCTTTATGTTTTCATAGCCAATAATATAATCATAAAATTTTTATAATTTTGCATAGTGGAGAGCCATAATATTATTTCATAAATTATATCATGTCAACTTAATGTTAATTGGAAGATTTTGTCTTTAATTATTAGGTCTCACTTTTCACATGCTTCCATTTTATATATATATATATATATATATATATATATATATAGACACACACACACATTAAAGCAAGTAAATAAACTCAAATGATCATGGATTATCTATAGGCCCAATCCTATTTAAAACTTAATCTCTAAAATTAATTATAGGGCGTTTCTAGTATTTATTAACAATACTAAAATTAATTTTGCTCATTCAGAACATGACCTTAAGGGTGGCAAAATATTCTTACATAAATTTTAAAATAGCTGCATGCATATCCATATTTTATGGCTCTTTTGTGGTCGCTGAATGGTCTCACATGATCACTAACAATACAAAAGGGAGATCAATTGAAGACCATATTAGCAACCACTCCATAGTGATTGCTAATAGTAGCAACCATATTTGTAGTTGTTAATAGGGCATTTTCGAGTCTGTTTCAATGTCGACATTGTGTGGTTGCTATTTTTTAGCGACGACCACATATTGTAGTCGCTGAATGTATTACATATTAAACAATTAATTTTGTATTTGTGGTCGCTAAATGTACTTTATTAATCGGCGACCACTACTTGTGGTCACTAATTTATTTTTATATTTAATTATATTTATTATCCATTTAATATTTAATATTATTATGTATATCTTTTAAAATTAATTTATATTAATATTTATTCAATAATATATTATATAAATTTTAATATATTATAAGAATAAATAATTACAAATCTAAAATAAATTATAACTAAATATGATAAATATTAATAGTATTTAAAAAATTTTGTAGCAAAATTTTTAAAATAAAAATAAAAGAAAAGAAAATTACAAATCAAGATCTCGGGGAGCAGTTGTTGGCTACTAGATGCACCGCTTTAAGCAGCAAGTCGATCAACACGTTCTAACACTTAGTACATTCTCTCCTCCCACTCCTATTGAGTAGTCTGGACTTCCTATCGTGTAGTTTGGACTTCTTGATGAGTAGTCTGAACTTCCTGTTTGAGAGCAAAATGTTACGAACGGAAGAAGGCAATAGACATTTTTGTCATGGAATCACTCAACCAGCAGAACCATAAATAACATCACAAAATAATAAGATTGTGGAGTACATGAAAGTCAACCCTAGATTATTCGCAATAGAGAAATACAACCATAAATAACATAAAAAAAAAATTAAACGGTACAATAGAAAAGAAATCAGAAAAATTAAATAGAAAATTACCAATAAGCGCTGGGGTCTTAGGGGAGAAGATAGTGAGAGCAGAATACTTGTGCAAGAATCAATTCTAATAGTCCCTGAGTTGCTATATGAGTTCAGAAACCACATTGTACTTTCAAAATACCCAGATAAGAAGAAGAAAAAGAACCTAATTACATATGAAGAGCAGTGGCGCTAGATTTCAAAGACTCTAATATGTATTAGAGAGAGAGGAATAGGGTTGGAGACACTAAGGGTTTTGCTGGAAATGGAGATTTGAGAGAAAAGAGAGAAGAAAGAAGAATGCTGGAAATGGAGATTTGAGAGAAAAGAGAGAAGAAAGAAGAAAATAGGGTTGGGGGTGCAAGAGGTGAAGGCCACTGCTGGAAAGGGAGGGAAGGGGGGGATTTAAATATAGCCATTTAGCGACCACAAAAAGTGATTGCTAATGCCAAAATGATACCGTTTTGGTTCATTTTTATGGTCTCTGACTCCAAAACGACATTATTTTGGTATATTTTAAATAGTGACCACAATTGTGCAGTTGCTATTTTTTTTTCAAATTAAAATTAATTTTATTAAAATCATTTTTATTTTCTATAGTTATATTGATATATAAATTAAATATTAGTTAATATCAAAATATATTTTATTTACTTAATTAATTAATCATAAAATTTAATTAATTATATATTTTATGCTATTATTATAAATTATTAATTATATTATTTATGTGTTATAGTTATTTTAATTGGGTAATTGATATCTCGTTAATTTACTTTTTAATTTTGATATATTATAATATTATATATAGTTTAATTAATTTTGTAATATTAATTAAAATTAATTTTAATTATTTATTTAGTATATAATAAAATTTAAGAAATAATTATAAATAATTAAGTATTTACTTATAAGTAATTATAATTAAGTATTATTTTTATTACTATTTATACTATTATTATTACTTTATTTTTTATTATAATTTTTAATTTTACTATATCTAATTTTGAAAAATAATAAAATTGTGATAGATTGTCTATATGATATGCCAGCTATACAAAATGACATGGATTGTTTAGATGACATGCTAACTAGGTTTGAGTGCAGTTTTATAATACCAATACTAGATTTGTTATATTAAAATAAAACTTCATATAATCTAAATAAATTTTTTTTGAATTGGATATAATTGTAAAAATATGCAAACTTTAAGATAATATAATAATATTTGACCTAAAATTATAATTTAATTAATATTATATAAATTCCTTCTATATATATATGGTAAGCTGATGTATCGGTACACTGCCATATAAAATATTGTATTCAGCGTTATATGATATGACCTGTTTAAGATTAGGCAAACGGATCCGTTGGATGCTCAATCTATTATTGAGGTTTTTTTATGAGGTTTAATTGATTAGTAGAATTTAAAATGCTTAAATTGAGATTCAATTGATTAGTTAAAACTATAATCGAAATTCAATTGATTAACATAGAATTTAATTGATTAATTTGAATCAATTGACATGAATTAGTATTCAATTGATTAAATTAAGTTTTAATTGATTAATTTGATTCAATTACTCTTTATTTTGTCAATCTCTAATACATCTAGTTTCTTTATCTAATTAACTTATCCTCTCTATTAATTAGATTACAATTTAATTAATTAATTACTAATTTAATTAATAGAAGTATACTTAAAATTATTTTGATTTATATTCAATTTAATTAGTTGAACTTTAATTTAAATAATTAAATCTTAAATTTAATAATTTTGACTACAATTTTAATTAATTTACTAAATTTAAAATCGATTAATTAAAATTTAATTTAAGTTCAACAAATATAGCCATTTAATGACCACAAAAAGTGGTCGCAAATGCCAAAATGACATCGTTTTGGTTCATTTTTATGGTCTTTGACTCCAAAATGGCACTATTTTGGTATATTTTAAACAGCGACCACAATTGTGCGGTTGCTAATTTAATTTTTTTTTTCAAATTTAAATTAATTTTATTAAAATAATTTTTATTTTCTATAGTTATATTGATATATAAATTAAATATTCGTTAATATCAAAATATATTTTAATTACTTAATTAATTAATCATAAAATTTATTAATTTTATATTTTATGTTATTATTGTATATTATTAATTGTATTATTTATGTGTTATAGTTATTTTAATTGGGTAATTGAAATCTAGTTAATTTACTATTTAATTTTGATATAATATAATATTATATATAGTTTAATTAATTTTATAATATTAATTAAAATTAATTTCAATTATTTATTTAGTATTTAATAATAATAAAATTTAAGAAATAATTATAAATAATTACGTATTTACTTATATATAATTATAATTAAGTATTATTTTTTATCATTATTTATACTATTATTATTACTTCGTTTTTACTTTAGTTTTTTATTATAATTTTTATACTATATCTAATTTTGAAAAATTATAAAATTGTGACGAATTTTCCATATGATATGCCGGCTATACCAAATGATAGAGATTGTCCAGATGACATGCTAACTAGGTTTGAGTGCGATTCTATAATACTGATATTAGATTTGTTATATTAAAGTACAACTTCATATAATCTAAATAAAATTTTCGTTGAATTGGATATAATTGTGAAAACTTGCAAACTTCAAGATAATGTGATATTTGACCTAAAATTATAATTTAATTAATATTATGTAAGTTTCTTCTATATATATATGGTAAGCTGATGTATCGATACACCGCCGTATAAAACATTGCATTCAGTACTATATGATATGATCTGTTTAAAATCAGGCAATCGGATCCGTTGAATGCTCATTCTACAATTGAAAATTTTTTATGAGATTTGATTGATTAATTGAATTTAAAATGATTAAATTGAGCTTAAATTGAGATTCAATTGATTAGTTAAAACTATAATAGAAATTCAATTGATTAACTTAGGATTTAATTGATTAATTTGAATCAATTGACATGAATTAGTGTTAAACAGATTAAATTAATTTTTAATTGATTAATTTGATTCAATTATTCTTTATTTTATCAATCTCTAATACATCTAGTTTCTTTATCTAATTAACTAATTCTCTTTATTAATTAGATTACAATTTAATTAATAGAAGTATACTTAAAATTATTTTAATTTATGTTCAATTTAATTAATTTAATTAGTTGAACTTTAATTTAAATAATTAAATCATAAATTTAATAATTTTGACTATAATTTTAATTGACTATAATTTTAATTAATCTACTAAATTTAAAATCGATCAATTAAAATTTAATTTAAGTTCATCAAATTAATTGAATCCAATTTTAATTCACTTTTATAATTAAATTGAATTCCAATTGAAGTTCAATTAATCAATTATCTCTTAATTAAATCAATTGAACTCTAATTAATTTAAGTGCAAGATTTTTATATTGTTAATTTGTTGAGCTTTCTTTTATCTTATTAACTAATCAGCTGGCTTTATAGATTCATACATCGTTTATTGAGTGCTAGCATTAACTATGTATAGTAGTAGTTAGGGATGTGCATCGTTTTGGTTCATTTTAAATTGAACCAAACCGATATATAAAAACCGAATCAAATTGAAATATATCATGAACCGAATTTAACTAAACCAGAATATTTTAATTTGGTTCTGTTCAATTTAATCCGATTTGTAAATTAATTTATTAATTAATATAAATTATAATTATTTACCACATTTTATCAAATTATTAAAAATTAAAATCAATTATCATAATTTTATTAATTACCATAAAATTAACATTGGTTAACACAAATTAAAATGAATTGTCATTGTTCATGAATTTATCAACTATCATATAACAAACTAATTATTATAAACTATAATTTATTTTATTTCATATAAAAATTAGAATTAATTACTATAAAATTTATATAAAATACATGTATAAAAAAGTTCGGTCGGTTCGGTTTAATAGATTTTTCAACATTTTCAACCTAACTGAATCGAATAAACTGAAGCCTTTAAAAATAAGTGAATCGAATAAACTTAACCGAATCGATTGAATTCAATATAGTTCGGTTCGATTTTCAGTTTCAATTCAGTTTTGCTCACCCCTAGTAGCAGTAACATAGTTTCGGCTCTAAATAATTAATACTTATATATATATATATATTAATTCCTATTAATTAATATATATAATTAATCAATATTTAATAACAATTATTTATAAAAATTAATTAATAAATATTATATACTAAAATTAGTTACCGCAATCTTATTATCGATCATAGCAAATGTGGTTGCTATTCGCTGCCGCTCTTTCGGTGGTAGCTAATAGCAATCACACTTTTGTGATCACTGCTAGCTACTACATTGATGTGGCCCCTGTTAGCAACTACAATTAAAATGTGGTGTTGATAAACAACCATATTTCTCAAATACTCGTGCCAAAAAAAGATGCCAAATTTAGCAACCACAAGTTGTGGTTACTGAATTGTAACAGTGTAATATCTAAGTGGTAACTATTTTTCAATTGGTTTTTTTTTAATCAAATGTGTTCACTAAAAGGATTCTAAGCGGTCACTAAACCCGTTGCTGGAATTATTGATAATATAATACATATATTGTTATGTATTGATAAAATTATATGACAACATTGCTGGAACCCAACCAATATTTTTGAACCTGATTCAGTTAATAAATCTAAAAATATAAATGATGAAGGGTTAAAGGTTCAATAATTGAACCGATCAAAATAAAATTCGATTAAAAATATACTTTTTAACTATCTTCAAACATAGGTAAATAATTTTATTAATTATATATAATTCTTAATTAATGTAAATAATTATATATAACTTTTAAATTATGTGAATATGGATTGCTTTGATTTCTGTCAAAAATATCATTTTAATTCAAAAAATTAATGTTGTAATATAATTCTTTAAAAAATTATATATATATATATAATATAATATAATATAAACATAGACATTATTATATTTAAGAATATTTTTGTATTTGATTATTTATTAATTTACATTATGAGTATTTATATCATTATATTCTTATATATTAATTTTGATAATTCATAAAAATATTCACATTATTAAGTAAATATATACAATTATAAAGTTGAATTCAATTGTTTGTGTTTGTATTCATAATATAGATTATGATAAAATTTTCATATAAATTATTTTTAAAATTAATTTCAAAAAAAATTACTTGAAAAATGAATGTATGTTGTAAATAATTCTTTTAAAAATTATAATCCAACTCTATAACTTTTTTACATCTATAAATAGATATTACAATCAATGAAATGATATAACAGCAATAGACATAAATTATTCTTTTTTCTACTCTATCTTTAGTTTTCTCTATTATTATTTATTTTACAATACATTATCGATATGATTGTAGAAAGTTAAGTCTAAAGCTTTAATTTTGATTGCATGCTTGAGTGTATTGTGTGTTTTATTTTTTTTCTAGTAGTACAAAATTTTGTTCACTTCCAAGTATTTAATTTTGAAAAGTTTCTGATTTTTTTTTTTAAGAGAAACCTTTTTTGGGCATTTTACTTATTGGCGAGAAATTTCAATGTGTTGTGTTTTCTATCGGTGGATCTGTTTTTATTTTATTTTATTTTTTTTAAAGTTTTTTTAAGATATTCGCTTAAATTGAAATTATTTATACATGTTTTTAGTTTCTTACAATTAAAATAATTTTATGATTGAATATATTCCTGTCAAGCTTATAGATGTAGATTTTCAATGAGTTTTGTTTTGGGCCTTTGGTATTATGTTGTGAATGATCTATTATAAATATGGTAGAATATTGTTAATCCTGTCTAATGTCAATAGCGTCAAAAAAGTAGAAGGAAATAATTTGATGACTGTCTAATACAGTATTCTTAATACAAATTTATCCTTTACTATAGGTATTTATAATCAAATGACATTTATATTTCCAAATACAACAGATTACTAGCAGAAATTGAACATCACTATTACGTCTGCAATATAAATTCTGACTGTATACATATATTGTTGTCATTTGTACTACAGTACGGAGGCGTACCGACCAGAGTCTAAACATGAACATATGAATGTGAAAAATCTAATTTAATATGATAATATGAATATTGAGTTGATTTGATGAAACGTTGCGATTCCGTGTCATGCACGTAAATTAAGGCAACATACTGGGCCGAGAATACATGGTTTTTGCCCAGTGATGAGAATTCGAGTTAAGCATATCATAATGGGAACAATAAAATTTTAAGGTCATATGTGAAGTTATATGGAGATATTTTAAAGTTAAGGGCTTCGATTTGCAGAAATAATGTTCATGGTGTAAATTTACAGTCTGATATTTCGATTGAGAGTTAGAGATATGCGTTTATTATGTAATGATGCCAAGGTGATCACAATTGAATTCTAATATTTTTAAAACTGATAATTTAGAAATCAGATCTCAGATAAATTTTTACAGACATTATTTAGAAAAAGGATTAAACCGCAAAAATGTAATTTTCGTATTGGTGGTCGTTTTGCAAAATCAGAAAGACCATTCCTAAGAGAAAATTTTTCTAGGAATATTGGTATGTTCAATTTGAGGAAATAAGGTCATTTGAGATATGAAATTTAAGAAAATAAATTTGCTCAAGTACTAAATTGAAAAATTTAGAAAGTTGGTGGAAAAAGTCCAAAGTCAAAGTTTACTTTGGATTAATTTGGATAAAATCCAAAATATCTTTTTGAATAATTTTTATTGATCAATAGGAGCAATAATTAAACTCAATTAAGATTAATTAAGCACTAATTAACTATAAAAAAAATAAAAAAAAGCCAAAAAAATCAACAATTCATCGTAAAAAAATAAAAATCTCATCATCTTCTTTTCATTCTTCCTTTGCATGACTAACAAGCCATTCTCCTTAATTTCTTTCAATTTTCTTTCACAAATTACCATAATCCAAGCCTAAGGAGACATAAGGAATTAAGTAGTAGTGAAAAAAATATTTTTGGAGGAAAATCAAACATTGGTAAAAAATTCCAAAAAAATTTGAAGTGAGATTTTTTTCACTTTTCTTTCAAATTTTTATTGATACAAGTTGATTTAAATGATTGTTTTGAATAGATTTTAGTTTGGTGGTGTGTTTGATGTTGAATTTGTAAAAAGGAGGAATTAACATTTTGTAGGAAAATTATGGAAAAATTAAATAAAAATGGACAATGAGTAGAATGAGACTTGAGAAAGATAGATATAGTGAAAAATTGATAAAAATAATTTTTAGGAATTTTTGTAGAATTTTTAGAAATTTTTCATAATTATAGCTGAATTTTTGAAAAATTATTTTGAAGAATTTATGCTATAAAATAATGAAAACGGAGTTAAATGGAGTGTTTTGAAGTGGAAGACAATTTTTGGAATGAATGAAATATTTAATAGAATTTTTGGATTTGTGGCCTAATTATTGAAAAATTTATTAGAAATTATTGAATATTATTTTGGTAAAATTGGTGATAGAAAATACAAGAAAATGGGTAAAATAGATCATAGGAATTTATTTGGAGTTTTTAAAGCATTTATTGAATTAATATAAATTTTTTAGTAGAAAAATGGATTTTTGGAGAAAAAGGAAAAATGAAAGTAAAAGTAGAAAAATAGTTTAAAGGACAAAAAATATGGAAAATAAAATGTTTACAAAAAAAAAAAATAATATTGAAAAAATTTTGTTCGCGCTGGAAAGCGTGTTGGATAACCGAAATTTCGAATTATACGTCAAACGCGTGTAACGAGAAAAAATAATATCGATATGAAATTGTGATATATGGGAGAGCAGAAAGTATTTGAGAGTTTTATTTTCAACAAAATATATGTTAAAGATGACTTTGTAGTTAATTAAAAATTATTATTGCTCAGGTGTATTTACGAGACCGGTGCCAAAGATAGACCGGAGAAAAGAGTAGGCAGACATCGATACGTGAAAGTTGAGGTCCGTACATTAATTTATAATTTTAGCTATTAAATGTTTAAAATATATTTTTAATTAAGTTTTGATTTAAATGAGTTTATATGATAAATATGAAATTGAGAAATAATTATTTATGACAAATATTAACAAAAAAAAATTTTGTGTCTTGTTTACTTGAATGATAAAATAGTTTGAAATATTATGGAAATTCATATTTGACAAGAAATTTGATATTTTAGCCCATATATTAGCATAAACAACAGTATATGGAGTTATTGACATGTCAATAGGGTTGTTGGCCCGGTAGGTTTCCTATGGCCATATATTATACTTTACGGTTCGGTAGATTTCCTGTGGTCATATGATACATATATTCGGTCTAGTGGATTTCTGGGACCGTGTGATATATTTTATTCACATTGTTTTCTCTGATCCGGTAGATTTTCTGGGATCATGAAATGATATATACCCCTCGTTTCCCTATGATTAGTCTATGATGATTTAATATATGGGCATGACAAAAGATTTTTATGAGTTTATAATATTGATGAAAGATTTTATATTTGATATTTTCTATAAATGACTGCTATTATAAATTACTGTACCACTGAATTGTATAATTCAGCGCGGGAGTTTGTTTTTCTCTTGTGCATGTTTAAGGTAAAGATAAAGTGACAACCATTGTAGATATAAAGTCGCTGATCGTGGACCTCACAATATGGAGTCAAGCAGTAGTGGTAGTCATTCCGAACGGGTTGACCTTTTCTTTTATATTTTATTATTATGGCATTAGTGTTGTAAATAAAAAAAAAATTTAAATATTCATGTACAGGGGAATATAAGTAGAGAGTGAGTTTAGAATTAGATTGCATATATTCTTGTTTTATATCTTCTTCTACTTAAAAAAAATGTTGTAGTATTTTATATTATTTACAAATGTTTTAGTATTTGGTTTTGTAAACCGTAATACTACTTATTAGTCTAGTATACGATGATGTATACAGAAGGATGAGGGGTGTTACAATTTTATTGGTATCAGAGCAAGGTTTAGGCGGTTCTAGGACAGAAAGGGGGTAGAACTAGAATTGTTTGTTTATGCATTGGTTTTTGGAAAGTATTTTGAATACAAAAAGAAACTGCTGCCACTTCCTAATGTGGGCCACTATTTGGTTTTGTAGGGCAATAGATCTTGATTACAGCGAGTCAGAGAGGAGACTATTGAGGAATATGAGCTATTACGACATGATAGGGAGGAGACCCCTGAGTCATATATACCATCAAGTACAGATGCTTCGTATCCTCTCTGGCGACAAAGGGTAGCTGAGGATAGTACATTTACCTGCAAATCTGATAGATTTCATAGATTTGATAGACCACATAGACATGATAGATATGTTCTGGTTTCGAGTTCAACAAGAGAGGAGCTGTTGGAGGATATGGCGGAGATCTTACGATATTCTGCTAGACCAGCTACTACAGAGATGCAGTTTGAGAAGCTTCGGAAGTAATGAGGATGACGTAGCAGTTTCTAAGTATTGGCTGGAAAGGACAAAGAGGGTATTTCGACAGATGGACTGCACGTTAGTACAGAAGTATAAGTATGTGGAATCTCTACTACAGAAGGGGCTTACAATTGGTGGAAGAATATATTACAGCGTCCCCAGACACCCGATCCGCCATCTTGGAAATTTTTTTTGGAACAGTTCAAGAAGAGATATTCTTAGGGCCTATATTGACCGGAAGAGGCAAGAGTTCTTGGATCTTAAACATGGGGATATGACTGTAGAAGAATATGAGAAAGAGTATACTCACCTCAGTACGTATGCAAGGGGTATCATTATTGATGAGATTGATAGATGTCGAAGGTTTGAGAAAAGACTACGACCCCCTATCAAGCTAGATTAGCAGGCTCGCAGATCAATGAGTTTACTACTCTGAGGATAGGTGTAAAGGCCGTTGAGGAAACTGTTGCTGAGGAAATGAAGATAATATATCCAAGCCACAACAAGAGACCTTTCTTTCAGCCAAGTATAGGTTCCTTAGCTAGTAAGAAGACCAGGTTTTCTAGTAGCATATTCTAAAATGGGTCTAGAGGTTTAAGTGCACTAGCTAGGTGGGGTTATCCCGCAAGATCAACACCATTAGTTGCCAATACTCCAAGTTCAGTTGGGGGAAGATATGTTACATATCCTTAGTGTCAGCAGTGTGGTCGGTATCATAATGGGGAGTGTCGGATGAACACCAGGGTGTGCTACCACTATAGTGAGATAGGACATTTCAGGAGGGATTATCCACTTTTAGGTCAAACTATAGAGATTGCTAGAAAGAAACCTATTCAGATATAGGGATCTACACCTTTTAGAGGTAGAGACAGAGGTCGGATTCGAGGTGGTAGGACAGGGACAGTACATACTAGGTCCGAGACAGTGAATAGACCAAGAGGTAACCATACAACACCTGCTAGAGCCTATGCCATTAGAGTTCGAGAGGAGCAGGATGCCCCTGATGTAATTGTGGGTAAATTTTCTTTACTTGGCTCAGATATATATGCTTTAATGGATCCGGGTTCCACACACTCTTATATATGCACTGCACCACTAGTTGGGGATGACATAGTGACTGAGACATTAGCATATGATATTATAATGACAAATCCCTTAGGTCACAGTGTCAGGGTTAATAAAGTGCATCGACAGCTACCTTTGGTGAGTCAGGGTGAGCTATATCTAGTAGATTTAATTGAGTTGCCATTCCATGAGTATGATGTCATACTGGGTATGGGTTGGTTAGCTCGTGATGGAGCTATAGTTGATTATGCAGCTCAGAAGGTTATTTTTAGGAAGCTTGGATATAAGGATATAGTAGTACGGGATGTTCGGGAGAAGGTGTCATCTACTGTAATTTCATCTATGAAGGCCCAAAAGTTAATTAGGAAGGGCAATAAAGCTTATTTGGCATATGTAGTAGATACTAGGAAGGAGAGTCCAAGGCTTCAGGATATTCCTATAGTATATGAGTTTTTTGATGTATTTCCTGAGGATTTGCCAGGATTGCCTCTGGATAGAGAAATAGAGTTTGCTATTGAGTTACTACTAGGTACCGTACCCATGTCCATAAAACCATACTGAATGGCACCAGCAGAGCTAAAAGAGTTAAAAATGCAATTGCAAGAGTTACTGGATAGAGGGTTCATTAGACCCAGTGTGTCACCTTGGGGTGCGCCTGTGTTGTTTGTGAAGAAAAAAGATGGCACCCTACGGTTATGCATTGATTATAGACAACTGAATAAGGTGACAGTGAAGAATAGATACACATTGCCACGAATAGATGACCTGTTTGATCAGTTGAAAGGTGCAAGGGTATTTTCCAAGATTGATTTAAGATCGAGATATCATCAGCTAAAGATTAAGGATAGTGATGTGCTTAAGACTGCCTTTAAGACTCGGTATGGCCACCATAAGTTCTTAGTCATGCCATTTGGGTTGACGAACACACTAGTAGTATTTATAAATATGATGAATCAGATCCTCAAGCCTTATTTAGACCAGTTTGTAGTAGTCTTTATTGATGATATATTGGTCTATTTTAGGGATAAAGAGGAATATGATAAACATCTTCGGATTGTGCTTCAGATTTTGAGAGAAAAACAACTTTATGCCAAGCTATAAAAGTGTGAGTTTTGGCTTGAAGAAGTTAATTTTCTAGGTCATGTGGTATCTGCAGATAGGATCAGAGTTGACCCTAGCAAGATTGAAGCCATACTTAATTGGAAGCCGCCTCGAAATGTAACTGAGATACAAAGTTTTCTTAGGTTAGCAAGCTATTATAGACAATTTGTGAAGGGTTTTTCTTCAATAGCCATACCTATGACATGGTTATTGAATAAGGATGTCAGATTTGAGTGGATAGACAAGTGTCAGGCCAGTTTTGACCGACTAAAGGAAATGTTAACAGAGGCACCAGTTCTGATGCAACCTATTCTAGGAAAAAAATTTGTAGTATACAACGATGCTTCATTGAATGGTTTAGGCTGTGTACTAATGCAATAGGGTAAGGTGATAGCTTATGCTTCCAGACAGCTAAAGCTGTATGATAGAAATTATCCTATGCACGATCTGGAGCTAGCAGTTATTATTTTCGCCTTGAAGATCTGGCAACACTATCTGTATGGGGAGAAGTGTTTCATCTATACAGATCACAAGAGTTTGAAATATTTACCGTCATAGAAAGAGCTAAATCTCTAACAAAGGAGATGGTTGGAGCTTATTAAAGACTATGATTGCATAATTGACTATCAGCCCAGAAAGGCTAATGTAGTGGCTGATGCTTTGAGTCAAAAGACTCTAATAGAGTTGCGGATCCTACCTACATTAGTTTAGCATATCAAAGAAGCCTAGAAATAGGATCCTAGGCTCGTGGTGATTAGTGAAGCTATTTCCAAGGGGGAGAGATCTGAGTACTCAATGAAAGTAGATGCTAGTATTTATTTCAGAAACAGATTATGTGTGCCTGATATGCCTGAGTTGAAACAAGTGATTCTAAAGGAGGCATATGAGTTAAGTTATGCTATCTATCTCGGTAGTAACAAGATGTATCAAAATTTGAAGTTCTATTATTGGTGGTAAAGGATGAAGAAAGATATTACAGGGTTCACTACCAGATGCCTAACATGTCAGTAGGTGAAAGCAGAACAAAAATTATCAGGATTTCAGCAACCTATCGCCATACCGGAATGGAATTGGGAAATAGTTACTATGGACTTTGTGTCAGGACTACTCTTGACTCAAAGAAGACATGATACAGTATGGGTGATTGTTGATAGGTTGACTAAGTCTGCACACTTTTTGACAGTCAAGAAGGATTGTTCCTTAGATCTGTTGGTAGAATTATATGTTCAGGAGATAGTTCGGTTGCATGATGTGCCATTGTCTATTATATCTGATAGAGATCCCATATTCATATCTCAGTTTTGGAAGAGTCTTCAGGGATCATTGGGTACTCGACTCCACTTCAGTACAACTTTTTATCCTCAGACAGATGAACAATCAGAGCAGGTAATCCAATTATTAGAGGATATACATCGAAATTGTGTGATTGAATTTACAGAAAGCTGGGACAAGTACTTGCCACTGGTGGAGTTTACATAGAACAATCGTTACCAGGCAAGTATTGGCATGGCCCTATATGAAGCATTATATTGCAGGAAGTGCAAAACTCCAGTACACTGGACAGAGCATAGTGAAAGGAAGGTGTTGGGACCTGATTTGATTCAACAGATAGAGGAGAAGATTAGAATGATTAAAGATAGGCTTAAGGTAGCAAAAGATAGACAAAAGTCTTATGTAGATTTGAGATAGAGAGACATCGAGTATGAGGTTGGTGACAAAGTGTTTCTAAAAATATCTCTGTGGAAGAAGGTTCTTCGTTCTGGCAGAAAAGGAAAGCTGAGTCCCAGATTTATTGGGCCTTTTGAGGTAATCAAGCAAGTGGGACCTGTAGCCTATAGGTTGGCTCTACATCCTGAGTTGGAAAAGATTCATAATGTGTTCCACGTATCAATGCTTAGAAGGTACATATCAGATCCGTCCTATATCATCTGGGTAGAAGAAATTGAAGTACAGCTAGATCTATCATATGAAGAAGAACCCATAGCTATTTTGGCAAGGGAAGTTAAGCAACTACGGAACAAGCAAGTACCTTTGGTGAAAGTCCTCTGGTGAAGACACTCAGCCGAGGAAGCAACATAGGAAAGCGAGGAGATCATGAAGAGTCAACATCCTCAGTTGTTTAGCAATGATTTACCAGGTATGATTTTGAGGACGAAATCTTTTAAGGGAGAGAGAATTGTCACGTTCGTGATATAGACCCTAACCATATAAGCGTATTGCTGTCGTTTGTACCGCAGTATGGAGGCATACTGACCAGAGTTTAAACACGGACATATGAGTGTAAAAAATCTAATTTAATATGATAACATGATGCTTAATATGAATATTTAGTTGATATGATGAAACGTTGCGATTTCGTGTTATATATGTAAATCAAGGCAACAGACTGGGCCGAGAATACAGAATTTTTGCCCGGCAGTGAGAATTTGAGTTAAGCATGCCATAACGGGAAGAATAATATTTTAAGACCATAGGTGAAGTTATATGGAGATATTTTGAGGTTAAGGGCTCCTATTTGCAAAAATAATGTTCACTATATAGATTTACAGTCCGATATTCCAATTGAGAGTTAAAAATATGCGTTTACTATTACAATGATGCCAAGGTGATTTTAAAAACTGATAATTTAGAAATCGGACTTCAGATAAATTTTTACGGGCATTATTTAGAAAAAAGGACTAAACCGGAAAAATGTAATTTTTACACTGGTGGTTGTTTTGCAAAATTGGAAAGACCATTCCTAAGAGAATTTTTTTTTTGAGAATATTGGTATGTTCAATTTGAGGAGATAAGGTCATTTGAGATATGAAATTTAAGAAAATAAATTTGCTCAAGTACTAAATTGAAAATTTTGGAAAGTTAGTGGAAAAAGTCCAAAGTCAAAGTTTACTTTGGATTAATTTGGATAAAATCCAAAATATCTTTTTGATTAATTTTAATTGACCAATAGAAGCAACAATTAAGCTTAATTAAGATTTATTAAGCACTAATCAACTATAAAAAGTCAAAAAATGCCAAAAAAATAAACAATTCATCATAAAAATAATAAAAACCTCATCATTTTTTTCTCCTTCTTCCTTTGCACGACCAACAAGCCATTTTCCTTAATTTCTTTTAATTTTCTCTCATAAATTACCATAATCCAAGCCTAAAGAGGTATAAGGAATTAAGTAGTAGTGAAAAAAATATTTTTGGAGGAAAATCAAATATTGGTAAAAAATTCTAAAAAAATTTGAGGTGAAATTTTCTTCACCTTTCTTTCAAATTTTTATTGATATAAGTTGATTTGAATGATTGTTTTGAATAGATTTTAGTTTGGTGGTATGTTTGATGTTGAATTTGTAAAAAGGAGGAATTAAGTTTTTGTCGGAAAATTATGGAAAAATTAAATGAAAATGGAGAAAGAGTAGAATGAGACTTGAGAAAGATGGATATGGTGAAAAATTGATGAAAATAATTTTTAGGAATTTTTGTGAAATTTTTAAAGCATTTATTGAATTAATAGAAATTTTTGAGTGGAAAAATAGATTTTTGGAGAAAAAGGAAAAATGAAAGTAAAAGCAGAAAAATAGTTTAGAGGACGAAAAATAAGAAAAATAAAATGTTTACAAAAATAAAAAAAATAATATTGGAAAAATTTTGGTCATGCCGGAAATCATGTTGGATGACCGAAATTTCGAATTATGCGTCAAACGTGTGTAACGAAAAATAATAATATCGATATGAGATTTTGATATATGAAAGAGTGGAAAGTATTGGAGAGTTTTATTTTCAACAAAATATATGTTTAAGATGACTTTATAGTTAATTACAAATTATTATTGATCAGACACATTTACGAGACTAGGGAAAATAGCCAGCAGACATCAACATGTGAAAGTTGAGGTCTGTACAGTAATTTATAATTTTAGCCATTAAATGTTTAAAATATGATTTTAATGAAGTTTTGTTTTAAATGAGTTTATATGATGAATATGAAATTGAGAAATAAATATTTATGACAAATATTAATACAAAAAAAATATTTTTGTGTCTTGTTTACTTAAATGATTAAATAGTTTGAAATATTATAGAAATTCATATTTGTCAAGAATTTGATATTTTAGCCCATATATTAGCATAGACAACAATTTAAGGAGTTATTGATATGTCAATAGGGTTTTTGGTCTGGTAGGTTTCCTGTGACCATATATTATACTTTACGCCCTGGTAGGTTTCTGAGATTGTATGATACATATATTTGGTCCGGTGGATTTCCTGGGACCATATGATATATTTTATTTACATTGTTTTCTCTGATCTGGTGGGTTTTTTGGGATTATGAAATGATATGTAACCTGCATTTCCCTATTATTAGTATATTATATTTAATATATGGGCATGACATAAGATTTTTATGAGTTTTATGATATTGATAAAAGATTTTATATTTGATATTTTCTATAAATGACTGTTATTATAAATTATTGTATCACTGAGTTGTATAACTCAATGCATGAGTTTGTTTTTCTCTTGCGTAAGTTTAAGGTGAAGCTAAAGCGATAAGCATTGTAGATATAAAGTCGCTAATAGTGGACCCCACAATATGGAGCCAAGGAGTAGTGATAGCCATTCCTAGCGAGTTGACCTTTTCTTTTATATTTTATTATTATGGCATTAGTGTTGTAAATAAATAAAAAATTTAAATACTCATATACAGGGGAATATAAGTAGAGAATGAATTTAAAATTAGATTGCATATATTCTAGTTTTATATCTTCTTCTACTTAAAAGAAAAATGTTATAGTATTTTATATTATTTACAAATATTTTTGTATTTGGTTTTGTAAACTATAACACTACTTATCAGTCTGTTATACGACAGTATATACGAAAAGATAAGGGATATTACAGCCACAATCTTGCCACACACCGAACTGAACTTATCTCACTCTATCATGTATAAAGAAATGAAGAAAGAGGAGGAGAATATCTCAAAGGGATCTTAGGTGTCTCTTCAATATAAATAAGTTCACCTATTTATACTAGAGAGATGTACCCAAAAGGCAATCGCTACAGGCACTTGATATACACATTCATAATGACATTGTTTCATTATATTAGTATTCATTTGTATATGAATTGATATAGATCTTAAACTAATTAATAAAAATTCATGATAAAAAACATAAAATGAAGGAAATCATGATGGGATCATGATAATGAGATTCCTATAATGTGTAATTATGTTATTATCTAACCAATCCCTAGTTATAGGATCAACAAGACGAGACATTATTGATCCGAATAAATTAGCACATGTTATACTCCTTGATTGGATCAAGCAGTAGATCTCATAAGCTGTGAGCATGAGATGTTTATAGTTAACATATGAATGCTTACTAAGAGTAGTTAAGTACATTGGTTGACCTACTATGAGATGATCATATGGATTATCTATTCACATGTCAATGATAATCTCATCATAGCAATGGTGTACGTATCCTTAGACTTGAGGTACTCAAGGATATATTGGATACTGATTTTGTTTTTTGACTCAATTTCTTGTTGCCTTATAAAAGTCGTTTATAGGGTAGTGATTTGGTACAACTTAAGGTATTCGAAATTAATTGGGTAGTCAACAGATGATTCACCGCTCCTAATAGAGGGAGAATATACTCATGGCCTCTTGTCGGGATCATTATACGGAATCTCTGGCCAAAGTAGAAATGTCATGAATATGGTCTTCAGTAACATGTCTAATTGAGTAATGAGTTCTAGTGACAAAATCTAACATCGATTGGGTTAGATGTGATGTAGTCAGTTTAGAGAGAACTGATACATTGTCCATGCTCTTAACTGAGTGGTGTATAAGATGTTCAAATGACAAATTACACGAATTGTTATCTATGGAAATGTTCGTAGTCAAATCACTGACTTTCCGTTCAATTGGAAGCCATGATGTGTTGCTAGATACAGCTCATGACTTGCTCAAATTAATTGTTAATTTGAGTGGCTAATATATTCGGGAACCTAATGGGTCATACGCATTGGAGATGTGAAAAATGAATAAAATGGTTTTGGATGAGATCTAAAAATATGAGAGAGTTATTTAGGGTTGGATCGTGATGAGATTATATGAAAAAAAATTCATAAAAATTGCTTGGGGAGAGTCACAAGCTTAGCCAATTTGGCATTTTTGGTAATTTTTTCAACCCTATAGTGTTTGGAAACACCAATAAATAGTGTTTTTCATAAAAAAAAACCGAAAAATCACCATAAAAAATTAATAGTTAATTGTTTTAGAAATTATCTTAAAGAACATACATTATGCTAGCACATTGTGTGTATTCAAACTATTACCCTTGTGGTTTCTTTCTTCAATTTCCCCGTGGATTATCATTAGAGACAATCCAAAATTGGATTATTATATTTGCTAAAACCCAACAAGAAGGAAATTTGAAGAAGTGGTTCAAGAAATTAAAGGTATAATTTCTAACTATGATTTTGTTGAATTAGTTTTAATGGCACAAGTTGATTCCTATGAATTGGGTTTTGAAAATTTTAATTTCCGTTGTGTTTTCTTAATGCAATTCATCTTCAAAACTTTGCATTGATATCAGAGCCCTCTTGTGTCCGTTAAAATTAATTTTAATTCAAGATTGTGCCAAAATTATTTTGATGGGCTTGAACTGACCTAAAAATGCTTAAAATGATGATATATAGTTTTGAAAATTGTAGAAATTTTGGAAATTAATTTTGAATTAATTTAAGATGAGCAAATTAATATCTAGTATGACTAGAATATGATATATATGTTAGAATTAAATTGTTTAATTTTTGACATCATAATAACCTAATTTTAAGGTGGATTAATTTTGAATTAATTTCTAGAAATATGGAATTTAATTAATTTAATTAAATATTAATTTTCATATTAAAATGACATGCAAAATTGAATTAACAAAAACAATATAAGTAGACAATTTCGGTTCAAATGTTCAAACCGATTTTCAAATTTAGAATCTAAAATTGACACTATGTTATTTATTTTTATTTTATGCATTAGAGAATGCATGCTAGGGGTGTATGGAAAGGCATGATGGATAATTATGGACTTAGACCTAATATGATTGAGCATGGATGATTAATTTTTGTTTTATGGTAAATAAGGCCTATGGGTCCCGCCTCATTTTCTTTCTCATGTATTTCTTTTCTCATCTTACTCCTCTAAAATGTAAATTGAGGTTTTCTATTTTGAAATATGTAATTAGATTATATAGGATTAGAATAGAATGAAGATACAAAGGATCAAGGACAAAAGAGAAGGTGTCATAAGCAAAAAGACTTAGAAATAGAAAATTGTTTCTATTTTTTGGTTGTAATTTATACATAAACCTAGGTGAGACTTAGTTAATCTCTCTTTGGCCCAAAAGATTAACATTAGTATGTCTATAATCATGTCATATAGTTAGTGTAACATCCTCCCATATAGCATACTAGCCCGCTATACGAGAGGGTGCTACTGCATACATGATACTGAACCTTTAGCTATTGTTCCCTTTTTAGCTTTTACCATTTTTACATCTCATGATTTCGTTCATTTGTTTATCCATGACATGTACCATATAAGTAATTATCATGCATTCATTATTAAGAAGAAAATATTTAAATAATAAATCTGAGTTCTAGGGCTAACCACGCCCAAAATAAAACATCCATATAATCCATAATACAATTGAAAACGAAAATCCAATTCTATCCCAAATGTATGTTAAGAAAAAAAAAGAATAAATGTGAGCTGACTTTGGAACTAACTGCTCTGACTAGCTCGGCTTCTTTGTGTCAACTCTACCTACGGCTCTAGACCTACGTGCAGGAAACCCACATACTAAGCTATTCAACCTTAGTAGTACATATAATCATATAAATTCTATCATGCGTATCACTCTAATATATTATAATACCATATTACAATCAATCTTACTTAAACCAATTCATATCTATCATCATCATGATATCATGCCACATATCATACAATTCATATGACAAAATCACATTATAACATAACCTTTCCATATTACCATTGGTATTAATCACGTCATATTATCATGCCAAACCATTTCATGCCACATCAATAGTAGCGTACCTGGTAAGCGGAAGTCATTCTTGTATTCATGAGAATTATAATACATTTAATTGCTCAGTTACTCTATACTAGACTTCTGGATACGAGTTAGGGGCGCTCTCGAAGCTGAAGCCACCCTACCTATCTAATCATAACTGTCTGTATCTGTACTTGAGACAAGAGCGCTCTCGGAGCTGAAGCCAACTTGTCTCATAATCATTAATAATAATTGCTAGCAATCCGAGTCAAGGGAGCTCTCGGAGCTAAAGTCACCTTGCCCAATAATAAACATATGGATAAACTTACGGTACCGTAATCACCCTTAATGATATACAATCTATCCTATAATCAGTACTAGTACGAGTAAGGGCATTTATATTCTTTCATATGTTCCTTTGTTTGCATGATTCAAATCCCATGATAGACATAGAATTTCCATGATCATAATAATATCGCATAGTAACATAAGCATTATACATATTATCATTCATATCACCATAACCCATGTATCATCATATACATGTCTATAGTATATCATGGTTCACATCTCATCGTATGCATATTCATTTATCTCATGTTATGTCATAGCGCATAGGTCATAAATCATTATCATATGTCCAAAATCATGCAAGTGTGTCACACACACACACACACACACACACACACATATATATATATATATATATATATATATCCTTTGGCACTATATAGCGTACCGCTGCAGCTCTAGTGCCATTGGCCCAACCTGTCGCGAGGCTATATAGGCCTAGAGTCATGTAAGTCCCGATCAAGAAAGGCCTAACACCAGCAAGGAAAATTTCAATTTTCACATATTGACCCAAATCTCTTGATTTTAAGGCATATAACTAATTTCCAAAACATCATATATCATCTAAACATACCATTTGGTCATTATAAACATGCCATAATCCAATTAATTCTTATTTCATCAATTTAATATGAAAAACATGAATAATCTACATCATTAATTCATACCAATGTGTTTAGACCATTCAGATCAATAATCATGGCATTTATCAGAGGCATAACATTCAAAAATACCTAGTCACTGCCAATCATGCAGCCAGAAAGTGAAAACATGATTATATGTATGAACCTTAAACAATGAAGCCGAAAACCCTCACTATCAATGTTTCTCACACGTTTTGATGTCTGTTTCCATTTTCTGCTCCATTCCCTAGCATTAAACATATGAATCAAGGGTCACAAACTATTTTATACCTTCTATTCATAAGGAACCGTACTGAGAAATTAGGAAAACCCTAACTTTTATGATAATAATCCAATAATCCCACTCTAAAAGTGTTAAAAGAATGACATACTTACTGACTCACCTCTGGAACTCAAGAACATATATGAACAATTTAGTTCCAAAGGCTGTTTGGCAGCTAACTCATTTTCTTGATGAAAAGTACCAAAAACTCTAATGAAATCCTTGATAATCTAATCCAAATTATGTTTTCAATTGTTAACTCGAATGGGAATTCAATAGAGAATGAGTGGAGGGTTTCTAGAGTGTCTAGGGTATCCAAGTGTCAGTCGAGTGTCTGATTTGTGCAGAGTATGATACAAAAACACGTATTTATAACATGCAGTCTAAAGGCAAGTCCTGACCAGGAACATTACTATCATAAGCGGGAAAAATTTCCTAACCGCGAGATGACATTTCCCAAGCGGGATTCGGTTTCGCCCACCGAAACATAAAATAAGCCAGAATTGCTTTATTTTATATTCTTATTTTTAATTACCAAAATACCCCTCAAAATTTGCATTATTTCTAGGCCCTAAATTATGGGTGTTAGAGTTAGTATAACTATCTTTATATATCTATATGATAAATGTATGATATATAAATGCATGTTAAAAATAACACGATGAGACTAAATTAAGAAAAACTCTTGCTTAATAAATATTAAAGCTAACGTCTTCCATTAATAAGGCAAGAATGAGAGTTCCTTTTAGAGTTAGGATTGTTAGGCAAACCCAAGCCTGTTCTACCAGAATATATTCAAACCATGGAAATAAGATTTCCTTATTAATAGGCCGATTTTAATAAGAAGCATTGATTTATTGGGCAAACCCAATTTCAATATGGATTGAGGCAAAGTTGGATAGTGTATATGAGATATACATGCATCAAGAGTTGATAGCCCAATATAGGTGCACACATCAACAGTTGATAGCACCAGATTCGATAGTTATATAAGAATGCAATTGGTATGGATCAGATACCTCTACCTTTGGACCTAAAGTGGCTTGTTGGGTAAACCCAAGGTCATTCTTAGGAACATTAGATTTCGACCCACTAGGAGGACTTACATATAAGTTTTTCCAGATCTATAGTGAGGGCTATAGGTTCGCAATAAAATAGTGGGAGCCATAATGCGTTTTGTTAAAGACCAAATATCATGCATTCATTTATATACACACTTTTACAATCTTGATCTTTACATATAGGTTGTTAGAATCATATCATTCAATGTGGATCAAAGTGTAATAATGAGTCATACATTTTGACTAACCTAAGCTTCCTTGACTAGTATAAAACTGAGAATGGTTCTCAAATCCAAAGGGTTGCCAAAGTATCAAAATAGCTGTTTTCTTTCCCTTAGTGCTTGAAATGCAAGTGTTATGAACAATTTGCATACAAGTACTTGGATAACAATGGATTTGTCCTAAGTTGTTCAAACTTAAAGAGTAATATGGAAATGGATGCAAAACCATTATGTATCATCTTTGGGAGAAAGGATAATAAGCAAGCTCACGCTGAGTGATATGAGATTTCTAAATTGCTCCACCATTCTAAGATAATAGAAGGGAGATCTAAAATATAACATGCATTATAGATGAAAGGAAAAAGTAAAGAGACATATTAAAAGGTACTTCCATTATCGCAAGACTTGCAAAATGGAAATGGAATAACAAAGCTTGTTTTGAGTTTTAAAGAATCATGAGATAAGGCATGTAGATACATCTTCTACTGCAAGTAACTTGTTAAAAAGGATAACATTGTTTCTTGTAATAACACATAAGTATTATATACTACATGTAGGTCTCACATATACAAGATATGCAAGACTAAAGAAGCAATAGAAATCTTAAGAAAGGAGAGTTGAAACTGTGCACATTGGCTATATAGCAACAGTTGCTACAATAGAAGCCTAAGTTTTAACACTCTCTAGTAAGCTTGTTTAAAGGATTAATCAATTGAAATTTTATTTTAGTTTAGGAATAAAGAATATAGTTTTGTTTAATAGTTGAACAAAAGTTTTTCATGTAACTATTAAGAATAATTGTTATTCTATATGATCAAATGATATTCCTTATGAAACTAAAATATGATACAATGGAGTTTATGATCTTGGAATGCTTGATTCTATCCTCCATATCAAATTTAAAGGGTTGATGACCTAAAACCAAAAATTATATTTATTAGGCAAGATGACAAAATCACCTTTTAGTGGAAAAGTGTGAATATATGAACCTTGTGCTTATAGATGCATGTTGACCAATGTTCATGCAGGCTATAAATAGTTTTGTCTACTTCATTACCTTAATTATGATTACTCATAACTTGGGTATTTGTGTATGATTAGATACAAAATTTGAAACCTTTAAAACATATAAATAATTAAAAAATGAAGTACAAGAAAAATGAAGAAATAATACTTAAGCTAAATGTTTCAATGTCATATAAGAGATAATGAGATTTTATCTCAATAAATCATACCTTATACGCCATAGCATAATGATGTGGCTAAAAGGAGTAGTCGAACCTTGTTAGACATGGTAAGGTATATAATAAGTTTTTAGAATTCCTTAAAGTTTCTTTTATGGTCATGCACATGAGATTATATTTATGTGATAGACATAATATCTTATCAGTTAGTTAATGTTGTTCCATATAAGATATGAAATAATATAAAACCAATTCTTTCATGAATGAAGGTTTAGGATTGTTTTGCTTAAGAGAAGCAAATAATGTTGGATTAGATGAAAGCTAAATCTAATGTAATGTTTATATGTGGGATAACTAATAAGAGTCACTTGGATATCGGTTTTACCACTATTTGAAGCAAAAGATGTTTGTTTCAAACAATGCTATCTTCTAAAAAAAGAGTTTCTTCTATAATAAGATAGTAAGAGCCAAAATGAATTTGATGAAGTTCAAATATACTCATGCAGATATGAATTAACTGACAAAGCTTAAATATGTTATTCATATAGATGAAGTAACAGTAAAACTTTATGAAATACAAGAGCTTTATAAGTGAAGTAGGATATGAGTTTTTCCCAAGAGATATAGATATCTTATAAGTGAACAAAATGTAATATTGCTTATAGAGGATGATAAGCCTACTACTTATGAAGAGATTCTAAAAGGTTTAGAATATGACTAATGGCTATAAGACATAAGTCAAATATGGATTCAATATCTGTAAATCAAGTATGGACTTTAGTTGACCTACCTAATGGGACAAAGCCCCATTGGGTGCAAACGGATCTTCAAGAAGAAGACTGATATGGAAGGTAATGCAGTTGCCTATAAAACTAGAGTTGATAGTTAAAAGACATCGTTAAAGATAAATGTTGACTTTGACAAGACCTCCTACTCCATACACTATGCTTAAATCCATCATGTCACTTCTAGCCATTGCTACTTATTGTGATGAGATTTTGCAAATAAATATGAATACAGGTTTCATTATGGAAATCTGACTTAAGATATGTACATGACACAACCTAAGAGATTCATATCTAATTATAGCGAAATAGGATGCAAATTGCAAAATCCATTGATGGATTAGTGCAAACATCCGAGAGTTGAAACATTCAAATTGATGAAGTAATCAAATAGTTTATTTTCTCATAATATATGGATGAATCATGTATTTTCAAGAAGGTTAATGGGAGTGTCATTATGTTCCTAGTGAAGTATTTGGAAGACACACTATTAGTAGGAAATGATCTCTCATTTCTGAGTTAGTCAATTTGTTACTTTAAGATATTTCTCTAAGAAATATTTTAAAAGTAACCTACTAGAAGGGGATTAAGATCTATAGAGATCGATCTAAGAGGTTATATAGTCTTTCTTAGTCTACATAGCTAAGATGCTAAAGTGGTTAGCATAAAATAGTCCATGAGATATTCATATGATTGATATAATTACTCTATCTAAGTCTTTATGTTCAAAGGCATAAGATAAATGGACGAGCACGAGTGACGGTCCACAAGTTTTGACTATTGGATGCACTTTATGTTATGCTATGTACTAGGCCCAATGGATATCAAGCTCTGAGTGTCATGAGTGGATATCAATATGATCCCATAACGGTTTTATGGGTAATTGTCAATGACATCCTTAAATACTTAAGAATGATTAAGGATGTATTCTTGGTTTAATGAGATAGTAAGCTTAAGGTAAGTAGGATTATTGATGCCAACATCCAATTCAATAAGGATAACTTAAAATCCTAGTCATGCTATGTATTTGCATTAAATGGTTATCTAGTCAGTCAATTGGAAGAGTTCCAAACAGGTGATGATTACAGAATCCACAACTGAAAATACATTACAGTTTCCAAGGCAGCTGAAGAAGCAGTTTGGATAAGGGAATTCATCACAAAGTTAGAAGTAATTCATAGTATTGTAAATCCAATATGATTGGAACAACAATAGAGCCATTGCATATGCAAAGGAATTGTGGTCTCATCAAAAGGTCCAAACATGTACTCAACATTATCAATTGATTATAGAAATCAATGGTAGATGTGATGTAACGAGAAAAAGAGTTCCCACTGATCAAAAAATATTTGATAGAGTCACTAAACTAAAACCCTAAAAGGAATATGATAGTCATATCATCGCATGTGGTGTAATGTACAATGACAATTGACTTTAGTGCAAGTGGAAGATTATTAGAAATGTGCAGAAAAGGCAGTCGCCTCAAACACTTAGTGTACACGTTCATAATGACATTCTTTCATTATATTAGTATTCATTTGCATATGAATTGATATATATCTTAAACTAATTAATGAAAGTCTATGATATGAAACATAACATGAAGGAAATCATGATAGGATTAGGATAATGAGATTCTTATTATATGTAATTATGTTAGTATCTAAATAATTTATAGTCATAGGATCAACAAGATAAGACATTATTGATCCGAATAGACTAGCACATGTTATACTGCTTAATTGGATCAAGCAGTAGATCTCATAAGTTATGAGTATGAGATGTTCAAAGTTAACATGTGGATGCTTGCTAAGAGTAGTCAAATATATTGGATGACCTACTATGAGATGATCATATGGAATTTCTATTCATACATCAATGATAGTCTCATCATAGCAATAGTGCACTTATCTTTAGACTTGAGATACTTAAGAATATATTGGATACTAATTTTGTGCTTTGACTCCATTCCTTATTGCCTCATAGAGGTCGCTTATGGGATGGTGATTGGGTACAGCTTGAGATATTTGAAGGTAATTGGATAGTCAACAAATAATTTACCGCTCCTGATAGAAGGAGAGTATACCCATGACCTCTTGTGGGGATCATTACTCAAAAATCTCTAGCCAAAATGGAAATGTCATAAAGATGGTCTTTAGTGACATGTCTAATTGAGTAATGAGTACTAGTAACAAGATCTAACATTGCTTGAGCTAGATATGATGTAATCAGTCTAGTGAGAGCTGATACATTGTCCATGCTCTAAACTGAATGGGGTATAATATGGTGAAATGATGAATTGCACGAATTGTTGTCTACGGAAAAGTTCGTAGTTAAACCACTGACTTTCTGGTCAATTGGTGGTCACGATTGTTAGATATCGCTCATGACTTGCTTAAATTAATTGTTAATTTGAGTGGTCAATATAATTGAGAACCTAATGAGTCATACGCATTGGAGATGTGAATAATGAGTAAAATGGTCTTGGATGGAATCCAAAAATATGAGAGAATTATTTAGGGTCGGATCATGATAGGATTACCGGAAAAAAATCTAGAAAAATTGCTAGGGGAGAGTCGTGGGCCCATGGCAGGCTAGTGCTTGCATGCTGCTGGCTAAATTGGCCAATATGGCATAAATGCCAAATTGGCTCCTAAACTTGTTTTGGTAATTTTTCCAACCCTAGGGGAAATACTTATAAATAGTGTTTTTCATTAGAAAAATTGAAGAGCCACCATGAAAAATTAATAGTTAATTTTATTAGAAATTTTCTCAAAGAACATATACTATGCTAGTATATTGTGTGTGTTCAAACCATCATCCTTATGGTTTCTTTCTTCCATTTTCGCATGGATTATCATTAGAGATGATCCAATATTGGATTATTGTGGTTTGCTACAACCCAATAAGAAGAAAATTTGAAGAAGTGGTTCAAGAAATTAAATGTATAATTTCTAACTATGATTTTTATTAAATTAGTTTTAATGGCACAAGTTGATTCTTATGAATCGGGTTTTGAAAATTTTAATTTCCGCAGCATTTTTTGAATGTGATTCATCTTCAAAACCCAATATTAGTTTTAGAACCTCTTGTGTCTATTAAAATTAATTTTAATTCAAGTTGTAATTGGATTTCATGGTTTTGGCATTTTTTGTTCCAGAAGTTTGAAAACTTGAAATTAATTTATAAAATTTGTTTTAAATATTTTTCTTTCAATAATCTAATCATGGAATGGCTGAGAATGATTATTTTGATTGAAAAACGGTTTGAATGTGATTCAAATGATTTATTTTGAATTTATTGCAAAATTGCCGAAAATTACATTTTGAAGAACTAGTGATGTTGTTTGGATTTATTGATGGACCTATTGATAATTTTTTTGTAATTTGATTATGAAATTTTTTTTTAGAAATGTTGAAAATGTGTTTAAACCTCTAGAAGGGTCTATTGATTAATTAAAAATCGTTTTAATTAATTTTACAAACAAATATCAAAACAATACTGTTTTAGTGCACTCGACGGGAATGTATTGTTTGATTTTTTTTATGTGTTCATTTTGGTTCTAGCACCTTAAAATAAATTTTATATGTTATTTAATGTTAAGTGCATATCAAAATTATTTTGGGAATAACTTGATAATACCTTAGATATATTTCGGAAATATCTTAGGAATACCTTAAGAATATTTTAGAAATATTTTGGGCATTTCTTGAGAATCCTTTAGGAATTGTTTGGGAATATGTTGGTTGTATTGTCCAGATTTTTACCCAAGAAGAAGATTAAATTAAAAAAAAAAAGAGCAATGAATTCACCATGCGGAAACTTTAACCAAGTGCTAGTAGGAGCATTAGAGCTTGCAATTCGTGTTGTGTCTATTTGTCGTATTTTATTTCGTATCATGTCTTATTTCATGTCACTTTAATCGTATCATGTCTCATATACATGTTATATGATACGAAACTATTAGACATAGTCAACTAAATATGTCTACACGTATATACATACATAACACGAGACACAATTATATACGAATATTAATATAATTATAAAAATAATAACTATACAATATTTATTTATATATAAAATATACTAATACAATTAATTTTAACATAATGTATTATTATTATATATAAATATTTAAAATATTATAATTTATATTTAAATAATTTATATAATTTGACTTTAAAATTAATTAAATTTTTTTTATATATTTTCAATCGTGTTTTAATATATAAAATAGATAAAATTCGTTTATGACATGATTTTTTTGGTATTTTAATCTTGTTGATACGGTTATGATCTATATCCGTTAAGATCAAATCTATATCCGTTTATGTCTGTGTTATTTTGTATCGTGTCATAAATTACCAGCTCTACATCTCCAGCATACTACAGAGGGACACTCATTGATCATATATTTTGATCGGAACCTTTTCTTTTGCAAGAACCGAACCAAGATTGTATGCACCCACAAGGTTATCAATTTTAATTTTAATTCAAGTTATCAATACCTAACTTGCCGAGAGGAAGAGCCATGGCCAGTGATTCTTATCATATAAATCGATAGATACATTATCAATTGCACCTACCTCAGTAATTTATCACAATTCACCATAAGAGAAGCCTTAGTTTCAGGTGGAGTGGTTGGAGCTACTGAAGTGAAGAGACTGGATGAACGTGGATATGGACTAAGACTGTCGTTGAGTGAGTAAAGGTTATCGAGAGAATGGCAGAATTGGAGATGATCGGCTAGAATTTCATATTAGAGATGGTTAACTTAGGGCAATGAAAGGGGAGAAAGAGAAAAGAAGAGAGAAGGAAAAAAAATTGAAAAAGAATGTAAAAATAAAAAGAAGTTTGATAAAAAAAACAAAAAATTGTCTGTAATTTTTTTTTAAAGTAAAATTTGTTATTATATATATATATATATATATGCTAGCCTAAAAAGCTTCACCAGACACACCGTTTATTTTAATTTTCATTTACCATTGCCTTAATTTATAAGTATCAGAAATTGAATGATATCTGATGCATGAAATTGGTAGAGGTTGTTTGCTTAAATTTGTTGGCATAACTTTTTTTTTTTTTTTTCTACTTTTCTTTCCGTTGAAGATTTTTTTTCTCTTATTTTTTTTCTTCATTCGTACAATGTGTGATTTCGAGAACTATCAAATTTATTGTAAATTTGTTCTTTTTGTGCACACAGAGAAATGTCTTTTATGTTCCTTATTGCTTTAGTGAGCTTTGCTATGGAATTTTCACTTTTCTAAAGAAAAAAAAAACATGGTAGTTAATGTTGATTCTAATTCTTGAAAAACTAATATTATATATAGTTTTTAAAGAATTTGTATTATAAATTATAGTTCCTAAAGAATTATAATTAGTTTTAGTTTTTGAAAAACTAATTAAATAAATAACTAAGGTATAAATTTATGAATAATATGATTTTAAATTCCTGAAGAATTAAGTATCTTAAAATTTGGTATCCAAGTTTATTAAAGAATTAAAATTTTATGTTCGTGAAAAACTAAACATATTGTCTATAAGTTTTTAAAAGACATACTAATTAACACATTATTTATTTTTGTATGAACAATGTCGAATTTGTGGCACTCAAGATTGCGGGCAAGAATTATTTGTCGTGGATATTAAATGCTGAAATACATCTGAATACTATGGGTTTTGGAAACACAATTAATGATGGAAATTACGAATATCAACAAAATTGTGCCAATGTGATGATTTTAATTTGTTACCATCTTCATGAAGGACTGCAACTTAAATATTTGATAGTTAACAATCTGTTACTTCTTTGGAAAAATTTGAAAGAAAAATATGATTATAAAAAATCAGTCATCATTTCAAATGATCGTTATGAATGGATGCACTTACAATTACAAAATTTTAAAACAATTTTACAATTTTCAGAATTAGTTCTAAATTGAAATTATGTGGAGAATATATTATTTAACCATGATATTTACTACTTTTCATGCTTCGAATATGCTTATAAAGTAGCAATATCAAGAAAAAGATTTTAAAAAAACCTTGAAACTCATTCAACTAGTTCTTCTCCATTTTTATAAAGTGAATGAGACAATATATAATAATGTTGAGGCATGAACAAGAAAGAGGACAAAAAAATAATCGTGGTAGAGATCATGATTGAGGTTTTGATTGAAATTATAATAAAAGCAATTGTAGTGATATAAATAATAATGCATCAATCTTTCCACTAGAAGTGCAGGAATCGTGAAGAGAACAATAGAGCAAAGAAAATTTCAGAAAATCAATGCTATTAATGTAACATGAAAGGGCATTGGTTTCGTATATGTCGAACACCTAAACATTTTATTAATCTCTGTGAAGAGTATTTGAAGAAGAAAAACAAAAATATAGAAGTAAATTTTGGTGATGACTTTATTGATCTCACAATTAAATATGTTGGATTTATTTGAGGATCTTGATGGAAACATTAATCATTTGATAAGCAATGACAATATAAATTCTTAAAATTATGTATTTCTTTTAGCTCTTTAGTTTGATCTATGTTTTTCTTTTATTTAAATATTAGTTTAAAGTGTTAGTGACTTGAGTATTTTTGGATTGATTTTAATTGAATTATTGCTTTGTTTCTTACAAATATGTTTTATTTTTATGAAAATATTATGAATCATATTCAATTATTAGTAGGATTAAAAACAAATAATGCATATTTATGTCTTGTAAATAGTACAACCATGCACACCATATTAAAAGATAAAAAAATATTTTTCGCACTTAATAATGAGAGAAACTTATGTTAATACAATTTATGGTAGTAAAAGAATAATTGAAAACTCCAGAAGAACAAAAATATTACTGTCTAAATGTACATATTTCTTTATTAAAAATGAATTATTCTTCCCAAAATTTTGGAGAAATTTATTGAGTTTTAAAGATATATGCCAAAATGGGTATTATTTTGAGACTACAAAAGTAGAAAATATTGAATATCTCTATATTACAACCCTCGTAATGGCAAGAAATGTGTATTGACAAAATTACATGTTTTCTCATTTGTCTTATATTACACATATATTTATATAATTCAAACAAATGTGGCAGTAAATCCGAAGTTTACTAACCCAAATACTTTTTTTTATTTGGTATGATTGATTAGGTTATCCTGAATCAACAATAATACAAAAAAATTATTGAGATCTCATATGGCTATCCATTGAAAAACCTGAAGATTCTTCAATCGAATAAATTTTCGTGTTCGACTTGCTCTTAAGGAAAATTAATTATTAGGCATTCACCAAACAAAATTCAAAATAAATTATTTAAATTTCTGAAACATATACAAGGTGATATTTGTGGAATAATTCATCCACCATGTGGACCTTTTAAATATTTTTTAGTGTTAATAGATGCATCAACAAAATGGTCACATGTATATTTATTATCAACTCAAAATTTGACATTTTCTAAATTACTTGCTCAAATTATTCGATTAAGAACACAAATTTCAAAATATACTATTAAGACAATTCGTCTTGATAATACTAGTGAATTTACATTTAAGGCCTTTAATTATTATTGCATATCAATTGTAATAATTGTTGAATATCATATAACTCATATTCATACTCAAAGTGGTCTAGTTGAACCTTTTATTGAATGTCTCCAATTAATAGTTAGATCATTACTTATGAAAACAAACTTCCTAATTATTGTTTGGGAATATGCAATTTTATATGCAACAACTCTTATATGTATGAGACTAACTAGTTATTATTAGTTTTCACCATTACAGTTGGTTTCAGGTTGGAAACCAAATATTTTCCATTTGAGAATTTTTGGATGTACTGTTTATCCCAATTGAACCCTTACATCGCATAAAAATGAGATCTCAAAAGAGATTAGGAATATATATTAGATATAAATCCCCCTTTATAATTAAATATTTTGAACCGTTAATGGAGTTGTCTTTATTATGAAATTTAATGATTATCATTTTAATGAGACTCTGTTTCCTAAATTGGGGGTTTGGAATGAGCCATCATTAAATTATTTTGATCCTTATACAAAATAATGTGAATTAAAAGTTCAAAGGGTTATTCATTTGTAAAGTATAGCAAACTAATTTCCAGATGCATTTTGTGATAAAAAAAAAAGCTACTAGATCTCATATATTAACTGAAATCCTCCAATTATAATTTATTTCCCAATAAGAAAACATGTTAATATTATAACAAATGAGTCTATGACAAGCCATAAGGGTGGTGGCCCACTTGGTTCTAAGGATAAAAATACAAGAAAAAAAATGAAATAAAATAAACAAAGACACAATTTGAAAACCATTAATGCTCCTAAAGAGTTTATAACAAAAGATATAGATGAGCAAGTAGCCCCCGAAGAAGTTCAAGTACCTGAAAATGATGGAAATAATGAGATTTTAATCAATTATATCACTTCAGAAAAGAGATGAGATCGAAGTAAAACTGTTGGCAACAATGTATTTGCATATGTAGTAGCAATTAATATTGTAAAAGAAAGTGATAATATTGAACATAAGTCTGTTAATGAACATCGACAAAGAAATGATTGGTCTAAATATAAAGATACAATCTAGGTACAATTAAGACAAATAAATTATTGGTCTAAATAGAAAGATGCAATTTAAGTAGAATTAAACTTAAAAAAACGCTAAGTCTTTGGTACTGCTATATCCTAACATTTTACTAAACAAACTCTAATTGTCATATCATTTAATTATATTAAAATATTGGTAATTCACGAAACTAATAGAAAATACATATGATTGATATTTATGATCCAATATATAAAAGAAACATGCGATATCTCATTTGATAAAAAAAAATCCAACAA
Organism: Balakata baccata; assembly: GCA_949630135.1. Lineage (NCBI taxonomy): Eukaryota > Viridiplantae > Streptophyta > Magnoliopsida > Malpighiales > Euphorbiaceae > Balakata > Balakata baccata. The sequence continues at coordinate 70,382 of CATIWF010122132.1, forward strand.
TGCTATATGAAGATGATGCTACGTATGTTATACAACTCAAATGAGAATACATTAAAAGAAATAGAGTCAAACACATTTTGCCAAAGTTCTTTTTCATATATGAGCTTTAGAACAAAAAAGTTTTAGATGTTCATCAAATTCAATTTATTGATAATTTGACATATTTATTTATAAAAAACTTTCTACAACAATATTTGAGAAGTTGATAAATAAAATTGGCACAAGCCAACTAAAAAATCTTCGTTTTTTTTAAATAAGAGATTTTTATTATAAGTCATATTTTGTAAAAGGGAAGTTTTGTATGCACCACAATCTTTTTCTCTTAGCCTAAATTTTGTCCCATTAGATTTTTCTAGCAAGGGTTTTAATGAGACAGTGTTATAGTGCAAGTTTTTATATGAATAATGTACTTTTTTTCCTTCCCTAAGATTTTTGCCACAATAATTTTTTTAATAAAATTTTAACGAGACATATTCTATATAATAGATATTAAAGATGAAGTGTTATGATAATATTAAAGTATTTGGATATTATTAGATGTCTATTATTATATCTCTATAAATAAATTTTTTTATGCAAATAAAATTCTATCTCTATAACATTTTTACATTACAATCAATGCAATGATACAAAAACAATAAATGTAAACTATTCTTTCTTCTACTCTCTCTTTATTTTCCTCTATTATTCTTTATTTTACAATATAAAATCATTATTTATATTATTTTTTTAAATTTAAAAATATACAAATAAATTAAATCTATTATTTTTAATATACTATATATAAATATAAATATTATATTTGCAAAAAAATTTAAATATATTTGTGTATTTATATAAATTTAAATATTTAACATTTAAAACATATTGTTGTATATGTAATATACTGTAAGTATTTTTCAATTTTTATTATATATCAAACATGTTAAATATTTTATTTGATCAATTCTATCTCGGTTTAACTCCGATTTAATTTCTGATCGGCCGAGTATGAAAACAATGGTTAAATTCTATCACAGTTCTCACTTCACTGACTGTTATGCCAATCAAATTTGAAAGTTGGAAAGGGGCAAAGAAAAGAACAAATCCTAAATTGGCTCCTTTCCTCATTATTATTATTAATATATTCAAACGCTCTTTGCTTTGCTTTTAGCATCTCAGTCCGAATATTCACATATAACAGGAAAAGCTCTCCTTTTTTTTGTTCTCTGTATCTGCTTAACGCAAACCCAGAAAGGGAAAGCTGGAGAATGAATTAATGATGGTAGAAGGGGGAGGAATCTCCACTTTTAATGGGAGATACGTCAAGTATAATATACTGGGTAATGAATTTGAGGGTCACTTCCAGTATGTCCCTCTTTTGCAATCAGTGGGTCGTGGGGCTTATGGTATTGTTTGGTAATAATTTCTACTTTAAACCTCCTGAATGCTGTTTTTGTGATTTAAAATCAAGTGGGTTCGCTGCATTTTAATTATATGTATTAAATCTGAAAATGCATGTTTACTTTTTGTTTTGGAAGCATTTGAATCTTCGCGTTTATTTATTTACTTATTTTTTGTCAAATTTAATTTCTCCTTATGCTTTCTGGTTGAAAAATCAGAAAAAATGGATGGGAATCGGGAAGGAAAGAGACCTCCAATTGGGCTCTCATGGAAAACTTGTCCTATTCCAACTTTGTTCTTTTTTTTTCCTCCTTTTTCAGAAAGAAAGATATGGGGAAAAACGTTTGTGATGTTTGATTTTGATTTTTAAAAAATTCTTTAGTTCTTCCATTTGAATTGGTTTTATCTTACGGGATTTTAGTTTGTTCTTTAATTGCTTATGTAAAGGAGTGTGGTCTTCTTGGTCAATGCAAGATATAGAGGCTTTATAAACTGAAAGTAATGTAAATAGCTATTATATTCATATAAAATGAAGCTGAAACTAATGCCCATATATTTGTGGCCTTGTTTTATGAATTATCCACATTTGTCTGATGCAGTTGTGCCAGAAATGCTGAGGCAAAAGAAGATGTTGCTATCAAGAAGATTGGGAATGCATTTGACAACTGGATTGATGCTAACAGAACACTTAGAGAGATAAACTCCTTTGCCACATGGACCACGAGAATGTACTTTTTAACACCGAATTATTTTAATTCTAGAAATTCCTGAATTGGCTTTTCTCGAATTTTGCAATTTCCATGTTGATATTATGATATGGTTGTGAATATCATTTGGTAATTGGATATAATCATTTCTGCTAAAGCTGACAAACTCTGAATATGTTGATGATTTTTTTGGCTGGCATTTTGCAGATTATCAAAATCACGGACATAATGCCGCCGCCAGATAGGGAAATGTTCAGTGATGTGTATATTGTCTATGAATTGATGGATAACGATCTGCACCAGGCAGTGACTGATGATCACTGTCAAGTGAGAAAATTGAAACCAAAAACCTTATGCAAAGTTCTTGTAACTTTAGCTGTCTTATCACTCTAGCTGAGCCTGTGCACCCAGAGATTATAAATTCTCTCCGGTAAGATTTGGAAGTTTAACATGTCGTTATCTTATTTAGAAATTCAGTTCAGAAAAATCTTATTAAGAAATGAAAATACCCCAAAAAATTCCAGTGATACCTATTATGCGCATTATGTGTATTTATTCTTTTATCTTTATCATTTAGACTGTGTAGCATGTTCCTAGAGGCTAGAGCTGTGAAATATCACTTTAAATGAAAATAGGAGCCAAAAGGTGTTGACATATGTCAATGCCAAGTGGACCTGATGTTAATAATGTGAAACGAAATGTAGACGCCACATTTAGTTGAAATCAAGGTGCAAGTTAACAATGTTTCATGGCTTTCACAGTATTTCTTGTTCCAATTGTTGCGGGGACTCAAATACATACACTCTGCAAATGTTCTACACCGAGAATTGAAACCAAGCAACTTGCTTCAAAATGCAAATTGCGACCTGAGATTTGTGATTTTGGACTTGCAAGAACCACATCAGAGACAGATTTTATGACTGAATATGTAGTAACCCGCTGGTATCGTGCTCCAGAATTGCTGCTCAACTGTTCAGAATATACTGCAGCTATATATTGATATATGGTCAGTTGGTTGCATTTTATGGAAATTCTTAGAAGGAAGCCCCTTTTCCCTGGTAAAGACTATGTTCAACAGTTGGCACTTATAACCGAGGTACTTTTCATTCCATCAAATTCGCAGCTAGTGTAAAACAGAAGCACCAATAGGATGAATGAATATAATTTATGCATTGTTAGAGTGACAATATTTTAAAAAACTGCAAATTTCAATTGGTATATGGATTTAAATTGCGGTAACATCCGTAATCGCAGACACGATCACGTGTAATGGAAACAGGTTCATAACGGCATAAAGTAACGGTAACGGATTATTGCGATACAAATTTTTTATAAAAATTTCCAAACATATAAATTTAATGTATTTTAAAAGAATTCACTACTATTAAGAAATATAACTATCTAATTAGCATAAATTTAAAAGAAAAACACATATAATTCATAGATTTAAGTAATTGTTACCTAATAAATATTATAACTAGTATAAAATACTGTTGGGAATATTATATAACCTAACATATTACCGTCACTAAAATATTTTCTTTTACTATTTGTTTATAATAAAAACAATTAATTAGATTGTAAGGCTCTAAACCGTGTTGGATGTTAGGCATGGCGTCCTTAGTTTTTTTTTTTTTTTTTCAATTTTTTTTACTTAAAAGAATGTCCTAGTTAGTTCCAAATTATTAAAATCCAAATTTATAAATTTAGATTGCTCAAGGAAAAGGAGATATTAAAATAATACTAATAATGTGTTAATTTTTAATTATTGGTTAAAATTATTAGTGGATTTTATATAATTTGCTAAGTCATCCACTTTATTTTAAATTAAAGGATTTGAAACTAAAATTCTATTATTATCATCATATTATATCAGTTCATTTTAAATAAAAATTGTTTTTTTCAATTTAAAAAGAATTCAAGTAGACTAGGTTTTACTTTAAAAAAATAGACTAGATTTCATTTATGCATCATTTTAGAAAAATCACAAATTATATAAGAATTTAATTTCATCTGCCACAGCCACCTGTACTGTACCTGTTCATATCCTTCTTTCTTTTTTTTTTTTTAATAGAGCCCACCTGTTTAAGTGGGAGCATCTGCCCTCCTGTTTATATCCAGGAGTTTCTGAAGCCTAAACCCATTAGAAACCAAAAGCAGCCATGTTTTCTATTTAACTTGTATCTTTCAAACCAAAAACTTCATCGAATCACTGCCCGCAATAGGAAAATCACCATCCTAAAAACCAAAAACTTCAGTGGAACAAGAGAATCAGTTGAACTAAGAGGACCAACAACTGGAAAATCACCATCCCAATTAGAAATGGCAGCAGATATGGATTTTGCGGATATCTGTATATATTCGAATTTGTTTAAATTCTAATAGGTAATTTTATTAGGGTATTGAGACGGATAGATGTATTTGAGTATCCGTTATTCCGTAAATCCGATTATATATATATATATAAGATTTATTTTATTGTAATTTATTGAATGTAATGATATAACTAATTATTTTTTGTGTGTTGTTAAATTAAAAATGTAACGGAAGTTGAAATTTTAGAACATAATTTTTCTATCATAATGTAAAATATTTAAATTTTATTGTTTTAATATTATTTTTATACAATTTGAAGAATTATTTTAATTTAAATGTGTTGAATTTTTATTTTGTTTGTTTTATTTGATTTGGTAGTAATTCATAATAGATTGTTTGTATATTTTTATTAATTTTTAATTATTTATTTAGCTTGAATTTTATTTTATTTTAAATTTTTTAATGATAAACGGATAATTAAATGAGTTCAAGTATTAATCGGATATTAGTAATTAAATTTGGGACGAGTACAGATAAATATATATATAATTGGGTTTGGGTTTGGGTTGGGTGTTTTTTTGCAGGTACCCTATCTTTTACCATCCATAATCCCAACCTTCATCAAATCACTGTCTACATATTGTGTTCTTTACAGTAATGACCGTTACCTGCTTCCCAAATCCATCAATTTCGACATTTAAACCTCCAATGATGATGTTGTCTCAAGTAATTCTTTGTTCATTCATATCTCTTTAATTGCAAGAACCAAATTAGTAGAATGATTTAGATTTCCTTGACTATGAGAACCAAATTGCTTCGTTGTGAATCTGCTTCAACAACGGCAGATCGCCGTTATCCGTTATATAACGCTATAACAGCTGTTTCCATTGCAAAAAATAAAACGGGTCGAGCAATGGTAATATTAAAGCAATTTTCCTTTAAATAACAGTTGTTTCCTTGCATAACAGCCATTATTTAAAACCATCACAATCCTCGTTATGCTGATAAAATAATTTCCTTTGACCATTCTGCTATGTGGTTACTGGGTTCGCCAGATGATTCAGATCTTGGATTCCTAAGAAGTGATAATACTCGGAGGTATATCAAGCAGCTCCTGGAATTCCCTAAGCAACCTTTTGCATTCAAGTTCCCAGATGTGTCGCCATTGGCACTTGATTTTGCAGAAAGAATGCTATTGTTTGATCCATCCAAATGCATTACTGGTATACCTGCCCCTCTACTGACTCAATAATTTACCATTTTCATTTCTCTAATTCATTTTCCTTATATGACACATGTCGTGTTGTCTTGTGCTGCAAAGTCGAGGAGGGCCTTTATAGCCTCATTACTTCAAAGAATCGTTACTAATACAATTCTCTTCTCCTCTCTACCAACTAATTTCTACACACCATCAATTGTTCTGCTAGACCTAGAATCGCAATCTTGCTTTCTTTTCAGTTACGATTTTGTCAGGCTCCAATGACTACTAACGCAAGGCTTTGTTCTGGTTGACTTGCTCTACAGTGGTCGACTTTTTCATTAATATTGCGGTCACTATTCCTTTTCGCAGGCTTCCCTGACAATCATGGTCCCCACAACAATTGATGTGTCCAACTAAGGGTTTTACAACAGCTGTAATTGCAGTTGCGCTTCTCCATTTTGCAACTGTAGAACTTATATTGCTCTAAAACCCTCAGGACACATGATAGCTAGGGCTGTAAACAAATCCAGTTAAGTCGAACAGTTATAAACTCGAGTTAGTCTCGTTAATGTTTTGTCAATTTGAACTTCAATATCTAAGTTTGAACTCGACTCGTATTAAAATTAGAAAATTTGCGAGCAGTTTGAACTCGATTCATTAAATATTTCATTAATCATGCTTGATAAACTATTTGATTAGAAGCTCAATAGTCATAGAAACGAGTTATTTGATAAAAAAACTCGATAATCATATAAAAAAGCCATTCAATAAGAGTTATTTAATCATACAAACGAGCTTTCAATAAGGAGCTCAATAATCATATAAACGAGACATTGGATAAGAGCTCGATAATCGTATAAATAAACTCGAGTTCAATAATTATATTTCATTTAGACAAATTTAGAAATAATTAAAAAAAAGCAAATAAATACAAATTTAGATAGTAAATTAATATATAAAGCAAGAAAAATGAAAATTTTGTTTAAAAATGCAATAAACACAAATAAAATGTACAACATAAGACCAAATTGTAATTGATCAAAATAAAGTCCCAAATACAATTATGAAAAATGAAACTACTAGACAAATAAAAATAGAGAATACAACTCTGAAAAATGAAACTACTAAACAAATAAAAATAGAGACTCCCTCTTACATGTTACAATACCAATGCATAAACCTTGATTTTTTAATGGTAACTGCTATTGTGAAACCAAATACTATTAATACATAAACCAATAGATAATAACAAATACTATCAGCAGGATGATGCCTTATGCAATTTCAAACTACTAACTAAAGGTAATTTTGGTCATCCATCCAATGAAATTTGCATCAAGATATAAAGACATTTTCCAATCATCTTAAACAGGTCGACTTTGAAAGTGGATCATTACCAAATACTTGAACCTTAGATCAACTTGATACCACGACATGATGGAATTTAAAATTAGTACTGTGCACGTTATGATTGATCTTTCAGCAAACAATGAACGTACAAGAAATATAATGTTTCAATTAAATTTCAATAAACATTTGCAAAGAACTCTCAAGTCCCAAGTATACAACAAACTGGCCAAGAGGTATGTAGAATCAAGGAAAGAAATACACCAAGGTGCACCAAAAAGGCACACATAAAATTATAGAAACAGCATGTGGAACATATTATCAGATCGTCAACTCAAATAATTGCAAAAGGAGACAAGTTAATGGGGTTCTCAAGTATCTAAAAAGCCAAATATAAATTCATACAAAAATACAAAAATATATAACTGGCTGTAGTTATGAAATATCCCCACAAGGTGAAATATTTGTAGTCTAATTTTACTCATCAAGTTAACAGCACACTTACTGCCACATTAGCATTTTAGACAAGTTTAACGAATTATAGCTCTTTTCCTAAGGTTTTCCTATGTTATATTTGGTTTCATGTTTCATATAATAACAAAATGGCTAACATTGTTCAAAAATAATAAAAATGACAACCTTTGACTATTTTGGTCTCAAATCACTGGGTTGATAAGAAATCCAAAACTCCAACCATATAAAAAATGAAATCGGATTACAAATAAGCTAATATGATGGCCTAGGACTAAGAAATCTCAAATTTGAATTTGATTATACTTCAATTAGTCATAATAACAAACAAACTAGTAGGATGACAACTCATGTTTTTTCTTTCTTTTTTATAGTTGCTATTAAACAAAAGGCACATGTTCAAGCATTCAAAATTCAAGAATGAACCTTCACAAAGGAAGGAGCATTCTTATCAAGGAGAACCTACTAAAATCATACTTTTTATTTCAAGGGTTGCAAGCCTCTGATGGTTTTCTTCCGTTAAAGAATCATTTTCAACGTCACTGGATTTTCTCTGCTCCACAATTTATGCAAATAGAACATATTATTCAGCCCAGAGAAGAAAGATAATTTATGAGCATATTACAGAATGTACCTGATAAAGATAAACTTCAAAATTGAGAGAGAATTGATGTTGTTGTCAGTACATAAAAATTGAGAAAATCAAAATGAGTTTCTTGGATGTAAATGATGCATCCCAACAAATGGGTAGCAGAAATCAGCTTCTTCAAAATTATACTAAGGGAAAAAGTGACAACCTTAGCCAATATACTAGAATTCTCATTGTCCAATCTAAGAATGTGATAGTATTAGAAACATGAATAATAGAGATTGAACAAGTGTGTATTTAATTAAACATGAAAAAAATATGTAAAGCATCATAAACTATTTGGAAGAGTATATAACTTATCAAAGCTTTTAAAATAAATTACATCAATGAAAAGTGAGCATCAGCTTTGTACCTAATGTAGAAGGAAATGCAAATTCCATGATTAATAATCACAAAAATTTCTACGTATAATAATAATATGTAAAAAATAATACACAAATGTGCTTATATACCTAATCCAGAGTAATTTAAAAGGACAAAAAAAAGAAAGAAAAAAAGATTCATAATGACTTTCAAATCCTCAACCATAGCTTTTCAGTTGCTCATTTTCATCCATCATCTTTGTGATCGCATCGCCCTTTTGCCAGGAATCCAAATCAGATCAACAAAAGGCACTCATAAGATGCATAAATAAACAACAAAACATGGGCAGAATAAGGACACTGCATCAGAGATGTGGCAAAGTTTCAAAGTCTTTTCCCAAATGATATTTTCTTATGCTACATAAATTACCTTGATGCTTGCATCAAGTCTCTTAGAAATCGATTTAGGAAGCATCTCTAAAGCCTTATCTGCAGGAAGTGCGGTTGAGAAAGAAAACTCATGAGTAATCTCTGCCTCTC
>CATIWF010122214.1:0-10358 GCA_949630135.1 Balakata baccata
CACTAACCTTCTTGTATACACAAGGCTCACTAACCTTCTTGTATACACAAGGCTTATTTGGATTTTGTGAGAAACCAAACTATTTGATTGTCTCATCAAACTGGATATTCCAACTCTTAGATGCTTGTTTCAATCCATCAATAGATCTTTGAAGCTTGCATACCTTATCGCCATCTTTGGATATGAAGCCCTCTAGTTGTGTCATATACACATCCTTGGTTAGGTTTCCATTAAGGAAAGCCGTCTTCACATCCATTTGCCATATCTTATATTCATAATGAGCAACAATGGCTAGGAGTATCCTTATGGATTTAAGCATAGCTATTGGACTAAAAGTCTCATCATAGTCAATTCCTTGTCTTTGACGATACCCTTTAGCAACCAGTCTAGCTTTATAGGTAACCACATTACCATCTATGTCGGTCTTTTTCTTGAAAACCCATTTGCACTCTATGGGCTTTATCCCTTCGGGTGGGTCAACTAAAGTCCATACTTAGTTTTCATACATGGAATCCATTTCTGACTTCATGGCTTGCAACCATTTATCAAATTTTGAACTATTTAGAACTTCTCCATAGGTTGTAGGTTCATCATCTTCTATGAGCAATACATCATTCTGTTTGCTTATAAGAAATCCATATTTCTTTTGAACAGTGTGTATCCTACTTGACCTACGAAGTTCTTATGCTTCAGAAGGTTGAACTATTATCTCATTTGTATGAGTAGCAGGTTCGGGTTCAGGCAGTTGATTAGCGTTTGCTTGAGCATCTTGAACTTTCTCAAGTTCAATTTTGCTCCCATCATCTCCTTTTAGAAGAAACTCTTTCTCTAAAAAGATAACATGTCTTGAAACAAACACTTTTTGTTCCAAGGGGTGGTAGAATTGATATCCATATGATGCTTTAGGATATCCCACAAATAGACATTGGTCAGATTTAGCTTACAACTTATCTGATATTATCCACTTCACATAAGTAGGACAACCCCAAACTCTCATGTAAGAAAGTGAGTGTCTTTTGTTATTCCACATCTCATATGGAGTAACATCAACTCACTTCGAAGGGACTCCATTCAAAATATAAACGGCAGTCTTTAGTGCATGATTCCAAAATGATTTAAGTAGTTCTGCAAATCTCATCATTGACCTTACCATGTCTAACAAGGTTTGGTTTCTCTTTTCAGCCATTCCATTATGTTGTGGCATGTAAGGTGGAGTCCACTGGAATAATATCCCATTATCCCTAAGATAGTCAAGAAACTCTTAGCTTAGTATTCTCTACCCTGGTCAGATCTAAGTGTTTTAATACTTTTTCCAAGTTGTTTCTCTACTCCATTTCTGAATTCTTTGAACTTTTCAAAAGCTTCAGATTTGTATCTCATAAGATACATATACTCAAATCGTGACTAATCATCAATAAAGGTAATGAAGTGGATGAAACCATCTCTGGCATGTGTGGACATTGGACCACATATATCTGAATGTATTAAGTCTAATAATCTATTAGCAAGTTCACCATTTCCCTTAAAGGGCAATTTTGTCATCTTGCCTAATAAGCAAGATTTACATGTGTCATATGATTCATAATCAAATGACCCTGAACTACCACTTTTATGTAGATTAGTCATACACCTCTCACTTATATGGCCAATGCGACAATGTTATAAATAAGACAATTTAAATAAATCTTGTTTATGCCTCTTATTATCATTGATATTTAAAATTGGATGTGACATATCTAATATATATATATACCATTGCATAATGTGCCACTAGCATAAAGAATACCATTCAACATAATAAACAACAATTGTTATTAAAAGCCAAATGGAAACCATCTTTATTTAAACTAGAAACAGAATTAATGTTTTTAGTTAAAGCAGGTACATAAAAGCAATTGTCTAAATTTAAAATAAGCCCACTAGGGAGGGTCAATACATAAGTTCCTACAGCTAATGCAATAACCCTTGCTCCATTTCCAACACGTAGGTTCGACTCTCCCTTATTACTATTCCTTAGGCCCTTTATATCAGTGCATATGTGTGAGCCACAACCGGTATCTAATACCCATATATTATTATTAGAAACAATATTAACCTCAATGACATAAATAATTGAAGTAGATGGGGCATGAAATGCCTTTTTCCTCAAGGACTCTAAGTAGACCTTGCAGTTTCTCTTTCAAGGGCCATCCTTACCACAATGGAAGCAAGTCCCTTTTGGGGCAGTCTCTTTGGCCATGCCTCCCTTAGGCTTTATGCACTGCTTCTTCTTCTTTTGGTTTTTCTTCTTAGAACCAAAAGTAGATGGGGCATCAAATGCCTTCTTCTTTAAGGACTCCAAGTAGGCCTTGTAGTTTCTCTTCCAATGGCCATCTTTGCCACAATGGAAACAAGTCCCTTTTAGGGCAGTCTCTTTGGCCTTCTTCTTAGCCATGCCTCCCTTAGGCTTTGTAGACTGCTTCTTTTTTTGGTTCTTCTTCTTGGAACCAGAAGAGTCTATTAGAATCACAGTCTTACTATCCTTCTTGAAATATGGTTTAGCTGTCTTGAGCATATTGATTAGCTTAGGAATAGTGGTGGACATCTGGTTCATCCTATAGTTGAGCACAAAATGTATATAATTATCAGTCAAACTAGTTAGAATTAAGTCAATACTTAATTCATGATCCATCACAAAATCCAAGGTGGCCAACCTCTTAATATGGCCATTCATCTTTAGTGCATATTGCATTAGAGATGTCCCCTCAACCATCTTAGAGTGGAAGAGCAGCCTTGAGATCTCAAACTTTTTGAATTGTGCTTGCTCATCAAACAACTCTTTTAGATGGAAGATTATAGTATGAGCATCCCAAGCCTCATGCTGCTTTTGCAACTCAACCGACATAGTGGCAAGCATAATGCAACTTGCCATCTCACTATTTTCGAGATACTTTTTGTATACTTTCTAAACATCTTTAGAAGCATCAGTAGTAAGGGAATTGGGAAGCCCTTCATCTAGGACATAACCTATTTTCTCGGATTTGAGAACTATTCTAAATTCCTAAGCCAGTCCAAGAAGTTAGGCCTAGTTAACTTGTTTGACTTCATTAGTGATCGTAAATTCACACTTGATACCATGATGGTGATTCTAGCAACCTAGATATAAAAAGTGCATGTTAGAATGTAAGTGAAAATGTAAGATTATTAGGTCTTTAATAAATTGTATTGTAACTCCCATTATTTTATTGTGAGTCCATAGCCCTCACTATGAAACCGAGAGAACCTATATAAAAGTTCTCTTAGTGGATCGATATCCAATTTGCTAAAAATGACCTTGAGACAACTCAACAAACCATCCTTAGTTTAATTGGTAGGTATCTTATCCATACCAATTTGCATTTCCATGCAACTATTGAATCTTGTGCTATCAACTAATTGATGTGTGCACAGACATTGGGCTATCAACTCTTGATATGTGAACATCTCATGTACACTTACCCAACTTCACCTCCAATACTCATTGACCTTGGCACAAATCCAACAAATCAATGATATTGGTTAAGTCCAATCCATTAATCATAAAATCTAATTTCAATGGTTTGAACATATTCTTATAGAATGAGCTTGAGGCAACTTAACAACTCTAACTCTAAAAGAACTCTGGTTCTCCCCACATAAATGAAAGACATAAGGCATAATTGTTTATTTAGTGAGAGATTTTGTTAATTTAGCCTCATCATATTATTATTGCATGCTTTTATATATCATACATTTATCACATGGATATATAAAGATAGTTACATTAACTATATGACATCATTATAGACATACTAAAACCATTCTCTTGAGCCAAAGAGTGATTGAACTAGGTTTTACCTAGGTATATGCATGAATTACAATCCAAAAATAGAAATTAAATTCCTACTTCTAAGTCTTATTGTTTATGACATTATCTCCTTTGTTTTCTGCTCATTTGCATCTCCATTCTATTCTAATCCTATGTAATTTAATTACATTTTTCAAATATAGAAAACCTCAATTTACATTTGAAGGGAGTAAGATGAGAAAAGAAATATATGAGAAAAGAGAGATAGGTAGAGATATGCAGACCCTATTTACCATAAAACAAAAATAATGCATGCTCAATCACATTGGACCTAAATCCATAATCTTCCATCATGCATTTCCATACACCCCTAACATGCATAAAATTAAAATAAAATTGGTAGTGATAATTTTGGATTGTAAATTTGAAATCAATTCAACACTTGAACCGAAATTGCCAACTTTTGTTATTTCGGTCAATTTAATTTTATATGTCATTTTAATGTGGAATTTAATAATTAATCAAATTAAATTAAATTCTATATTTTCAAGATTAATTCACCTTAAAATCAAATTATTATGATGTCAAAAATTAAACAATTTAATTTTAACATACATGTCACTTTCTAGTCATACTAGATATGCCATTTCCTCAACTTAAATTAATTCAAATATAATTTCCAAAAATTCCCAAAATTTTTAGAACCTTAAATTATCATTCTAAGCATCTTTAGGTAAGCTCAAGCCCATCAAAATAGTTTTGAAACAAGCCAAAATAATCAAGACAAACGAACCAATACATAAAGCGCTCAAAATGACCCATTTACCGTCTATAATTAATTTGGAAATTTAAGTCCAAGCAAATTGATTTTAGCATATATCTAACATCAAAATAACATATTTTTAATCACATAAAGATTATTTCAAGGTGCTGAAAACGAAATATTCACATACAAAAAATATCAAACAAAACAGTCCCGTCGGGTACCCTTAACATATCCGTTTCGGTATTTATTTGAAAAACTAATTAAAATAATTTTTAATTAATTATTGGACACTTCCAGAGGCTTAAACACATTTTCAATATGTCTAACTTATTTTTCTATGACCAAATTATAAGATAAATATGAACAGTTTTAACAATTAAGCCAAACAACATCACATGTTCATTAACAATGCAATTTTCAGCAGTTTTGTAATAAATTTGAAATTAATTATTTGAATCATATTCAAACCATTTTTCAATCAATATAATCATCCTCAATCATTTCATAATCAGATCATACAAAGAAAAATTTACAAAACAAATTTTACAAACTAAAAGATCTAAAATCATAAAAATCATGCAATTCAATTGCACTTTAAATTAAAATTAATTTTGATGGGCACTCTGATACCAATCAAGGATTTTGAGCGAATTTCACATATATGTTATGAAGTGGAATTTAAAATTTTTCACAATTCGAAACAAAAAAATCAGCTTGTGCTAATTAAAACTAATTTAACAATAGGAAAATTTAGAAATTATACCTTCATAATTTCTTGATTTTTTTTTTCAATTTCTCAACTTGTTAGGTTGTAGTAAACTATAACAATCCAATCTCAGATTTTCTGTAACAATATCCACGTGAAGATGAGAGGATGAAGCCATTAGAGAGATGGCTTGAACGCACCTCAAAGTGCTAGCAATGAGTATGTTATTTTGAGAGGAAAAATTAAACTCTTAATTTTTCTTGTTGTCTCCAGAAATTTTTCTTCTCCCAAAAATTTTTTCTTATCTATTTTTTGTCTTTTAGATAAAAAAAAATCAGATTTATAGATCAAAATGGAAGGAAGGAGAAAATGAAAGGTTGGGGATAAAATGGCCAATTTAAGGTGATTTGCGAGCTATTGCACATACCTTGGCCTGCCAAGCTACCAGGCCTGTATAGGGCCGTCACCCCCCGAGCTATTTTTTTCTGCGATCTTATTGCGATCCGATTCGAAATAATTCTCTTATATTTTTGGATCACATCCAAAGCCATTTTACTCATTCTTTACATCTCCAATGCGTGTGACCCATTAGGTTCCCAGTTATGTTGACCACTTAAATTATCAATTAATTTAAGTAAGTCATTAGCGGTATCTAGTAATACATCATAACCCCTAATTGACAGGAAAGTGAGTGGTTTGACTGTGAACTTTTCCATAAATAATTTCTGTACTATTTTTTATTTTACCATTCTATACCCCACTCAGTTCAGAGTATGGTTAATGTGTTAATTCCGGCTAGACTGACTATGTCACACCTAACCCAAGTGATATTGGATCTTGTAACACCTTATACTTATAGATATCACATGTTTTATGTTATCGTGTATCATCAAGTATTATACAATAATAAGATATGATCTTATTTATAGTGAGGGATATATATATTTTTTGAATCATACAATGTCATTTAGCTAGTCACAATGCCTTTTAAGTCCATATGTATATGCATTTGCAACAATTATTACTTAACATTTGTATTTATATCACATTTGCAAATTCAATCATCAATCACTACCTATAACACGTATTTAAGTTATTCATCACCTTTGATATCATATCTATACTATAAAAATCATCTAATTCATATAGCAGCAAGTCAAGTACAGAAGTCAAGTCACGTTGTACATAGTACGCAACAAACACACGTACCAAAGAAATTGTTTAATAATTAAACTCACATTTTCTTTTGATATTGAGCCTCTAACTTATTGTCATTCACTTTCTTAGGGGTCTCCAATATACCGTAGGCCTAATTGAATGTATTCTTGGTCAATTGATAACAAAATAAACTTAGTAATACTTAAACAAATTGAAATATGCATAATATGGACCATTAACTAGGGTTTGGTATTATGACAGTGTGACCTTTATGTATTCAGTAGCTTATAACGTTTTCTATACTAGTTCAATTTGTATGATTCTAATTCCTAATTAAATATAACATATAGGGCTATAATATATCTAAATTTTAGAACAATTGAAACATTATGTATTGTTTGATGCAATTTATATGCATGTTCTGTTTTCTGTCCTGTTTCTACCCATAGACAGTTTTGGGATACCAAATTTGCTTCTTCATAACTTACAACGTTTAAGTCATATTTTGATGAAACTTTGTATGAAGATAGATATTTTAAAATGGAACATTTCTTTCATCCATTCTACCTCTAAGGTCCTTATATGGTGGGGTACTTGTGACTGGTCAAGAACAGGATTGACATTTGGACCAGTCTGATTTTTGAAGGCCATAACTCACAAAATACATAACATATTGAGGTGATATTTATGCCAAAATTTAGCTAAGACATGTATAATTTTCATGTTTTGACATTTACAGATAATGTCTATAAGGAGCTTAAAATAGGCAAATAACTAACTGGAAATGCATATGACACTAAGCAGGGATCTCAAATATAGAGTAGACATAACTCTCTTGACTATAACTCAATATCCATCCATAATCTGGTCCTAAAATTTAGTATACAACTATGTAAAATAGATATCTAAAACTTTCATGTTTTGAGTTTCCTCAATTATTGACTCTATCATATAGAAAAATAATCAAAACATCAAATGATTTAGCTAGGTTTTACAATCGAACCAGTCAAAATCATATGCTAATATCTTTTCATAGACACCAAATCATGCAAAACTATTATATATCCATTTACCTAAGATATGAAACTACAACTTTTATGCTTAGAGTGTCTTTAGATTCCATTTATAACTTGAAGAAAATGATGGCCAACTTACTGCCCTTAAAGCATAATCAAAAGTTATACTGTGTTGCTTGTACCTTTATAGACCTAGCTTAAGTAATTTTTTAACTCAAAATTAACAACACAAGAGAGGAGAATTACCTTAATAATGGCCAGATAATGGAGTTTCGGGCTTGAAATTAGAAGAAAATGAAGAAGGAGTTGGAAAAGAAGGCAGACTTTAAGCCCTTTTTAACCGCCTCAAATCTATCCCATTTTCTTTTTTTTTTTTTTTACTTTTATTATTATTATTATTATTATTATTATTATTATTATTATTATTATATCTTCTACATTTTACATGTATCTAGTCAATGCCAAAAATACTATTTAATCAAATAGTCTAATTTAAACTAATATAACTATGTCAAATTCTATTTATTTTGATTTAATCATTTTATGCCATTTAATTCCTAATACCTTATCACCCTTATTTAATTTATGACTTGACATGTACGACACACTCCTATTGCGATAAATCAACCAGTGGCAAGTCTACCTCGTAAACACGTTCATGCCAAAATTCATATGTATGCATGTGTTTCATATGAATGATATTTATAAAATGAATATGTCCAAATGAAGTGCGTATAATAATGCATGTGAGAAAGTCAAGGGTGTTACAATTCTCCCCTCCTTTTAAAAATTTTGTCCTAGAAACAAGTGTGGATACTGTCTTTTCATATTTTCTTCTATTTCCCATGTTGCCTCTTCTTATGAATAGTTTCTCCATAACACTTTGACTAGAGGTATTTCCCTATTTCTCAGCTGTTTTGTCTTGTATCCCATGATCTCTATAGGTTCTTCTATATAGCTCATATCATCTGTAATCTCAATGGCTTGATCCTTAAGTACATGTGTCGGGTCTGATCTGTATCTTCTTAGCATACTAACATTAAATACATTATGAATCTGAGCTATCTCTGGTGGTAAGGCCAACTTGTATGCCAATGGACTAACCTTTTCAAGAATTTCATAAGGCTCTATGTACCCTGGACTCAATTTACCCTTCCTACCAAAATGGATAGCTCCTTTCCATGTTAACACTCGAAGAAATGCCTTTTCACCTACCTCATATTCCATTTCTCTTCTATGCTGATCAATATAGCACTTTAATCTATCTTGTGCTACCTTGAGTTTGCTTTTGACTATCTTGATCTTATCTACTATATCCTATACCATTTCTAGTCCTTCAATTGCTCATGTACCTTCTTCATCCAGAACAATTGGGCTTCTGCACTTTCTGCCATAATAGTGCTTCATATGATGCCATTTGGATACTGCTGTGATATTGATTGTTGTATGCAAACTCTATTAGTGCCACATATTCATCCCAAGATCCTTTGAAATCCATAACATATGCTTTGAGCATATCTTCCAATGTCTGTATAGTTCTCTTTGATTGACCATCAGTCTGTGGGTGAAATGCAGTGCTAAAGTTTAATTTTGTTTCCAATGCATTTTGTAAACTCACCTAAAATCATGGATCTCTATCAGACACAATAGATATTGGAATGCCATGTAATCTGACTATCTCTTTGACATATAACTTTGCTAAACTCTTAAGTGTACACCCCTATCTGATAGGCAAAAAATGTGCTAACTTGGTTAATCTGTCAATAATTACTCATATAACATCATTTTTCTGTGGAGGTCTCGGCAATCCATAAACAAAGTCCATTGTTATTTTTTCCCAGTTCTATTCTAGCACTGGCAATGAATGTAGTTTACCTGCTGGAGCTTGATGTTCTACTTTAATTTGTTGACATATTAGGCATTTAGAAACATATTCCGCTATGTCTTTTTTCATCCTTGGCCACTAATAATGAGGTTTCAAACTATGATACATCTTCGTCATCCCTGGATGCATTGCATATGGTGTACTATGTGCCTTTTTCATTATTTCTTGGCGCAAGTTATCAATGTTCGGAACATATATGCATGACTTTAACATCAATGTATCATTCTGCAAATGGAAGTCTTAGCTTTTTCTCTGCTTTGCCATTTCAATTTTCTCATACAATTGAGGATCTTTGCCTTGTGCTTCTTTGATTCTGCCTATTAGAATAGGTCTAACCTAAAGGGTTGCAATTAGTGACCCACTATCATGCATATTCAATTCAACATTCATAGACCAAAGCTAAATCAAATATGGAACAGAGGATGCTTGCAAGTGAGCCATACTGCTGCTAGACTTCCTACTTAATGCATCTGCCACAACATTTGCCTTCCCTGGATGGTATTCAATTGTGCAATCATAATCTTTTAATAGCTCTAATCATCGCCTCTATCTCATGTTTAATTCTTTCTGTGTCAGTAGATATCTCAAACTTTTATGGTCTGTGAAGATCTAGAATATTTGACCACATAAATGATGTCTCCAAATTTTCAATGCAAATACAACGACAGCCAATTCTAGATCATGCACTGGATATGACATTTCATGTTATCTCAACTGCTTGGATACATAAGTTATCACCTTACCATGCTACATTAATACACATCTTAAGCCTTTATGTGAAGCATCACTATACATTGTAAATCCTCCTGTGTCTATAGGAATAGCTAACACTGATACAAAATTTAGCCTGTATTTTAATTCTTCAAAACTACTTTGACACTCTGAAGTCCACTTGAATGGCACATTCTTTCTTAGCAATTTAGTCAAAGGGTTAGCAATCAATGAAAATCCATTAATAAATCTGCAATAATACCCGACTAAACTCTACAACATTCTTAGAAGCTTCCCAATTTACTATGGCC
>CATIWF010122266.1:0-79276 GCA_949630135.1 Balakata baccata
ATAATATTAAGCCTGTAAACATGTGTCCATTTTAAAACTTTTTCCATCTATTCATGTTCATATTAGACATTTCATATGACCATTCCATATATAAATAATTGTATTTTTCAATCATCCGTCATTCAATAACTTCATCCATTTAGAGTTTCCTAGCTAACTCACAACTAGAGAGTTTTCCTAGCTCACCCACAACTAAGTGTTTTCTCAAGGCTCACATCGAATCCAAATCCCTTGTGTTTTAATGGCTCACATAATAACCAATTCCTTGTGTTTTGAACAGGCTCACACACAACCCAAACAAGAGTTTTTCTCATTATGATCACTCTTATAACCAATACTCAAGTGTTTAAGGTTAACACTTCAACCTTTTTACAAAATAAGTTGGAAAATAAAATTGCAAGAGTTTTGGCACACCTAAAATTAAGCTCTTGTGTTCTAAGACCTTTTAGAGGTCTATTTATAGTGTTTACCTTCCAATTAGCCGCTACATATGGTGCCAAAATTATTTCTAACGTTCTAAAAAAGATTGACTCAAAGTTATATGACAGAGATAGTTTCTCGATTGGGAGATTCATATATCCGTTGGAGCCTTACATGTGGCAGCCTTAGATTTGTCGTTTTCTTCAACAGCTCTTTAACGGCTAATTTCAGTCAAATGTCCCGGTCAGAAAATTTATTTTCCTGGTCTGTACTCAAGTCCTGGTCAAGAATTTACCTGTCCCAGTCTGCATTTGCTACTGGAACTTTGAAACATCAGAATGCAGTATTTTCCCGGTCAGGACATATATTGTTCCGGTTTGTAGTGGAGTACCGGTCGAGAGTTATGTGTCTCCAGGAAATGTTTGATTTATTCAATAAGCAAATCAAATCCAATTGACTTGAAACTTTGTACACTATCAAAACAACATTGGATGAAGACACTAGTAACATTTAATTTGATTGTCAAGATCAAAATAGAGATCAATCACCCTAAGGTTAACAAAAATGATAAAGAATGCATGAAGATAAAAATGATGGCTCTGACAATGCTCAAGCTCTTTAGCCGTCAACTTCCTCTATGGCTTCAAGAACTATAAGTAGGAAAATGCATACGCTAAGCTACTGAAGGCTTAGTGTTACATATAAACATAAAAATTCTTGCATGCAATCACACACACACATATATGTATATATATATAGCATTTTCAAATCATGTAACACCATCCTCTATAACAAGAATATTTCCATTATACAAGGGGATGCTACTCAACTATTTCATGTTTATCCTATAAATCTATGACAAATTTCAAACTTTTTTCCATCTATTCCTGTTCATATCATACCTTTGATATATACCATTCCATATCAATATAACATATTAATTGTATTCCTTCATATTAACTTGTATCTTATCAATCACACATCATATGTGTAAAAGCTTAATCCCATTGGGATCCAAAAATCAAATAAATAAAACTAAGTTTGGGGCTAAACACACCCACTTATCACATCCTTATTAAAAGTCAATAATAGTTATTAAATGTTCAATTCTACCCAATGGAATGAACAATAAATAAGAATGCATGAAACAAGCTCTGACTTCTCTAATAGGCTCGACCTTCTCTTTAAGTGTCAACTCAGCTACCTACTAGCTTCAAGACTAGTGTGCAGGGAAAATCCATACACCAATCTACTAAAAGCTTAGTGGTATTTATAAGCATAAAAATTCTTGCACAGAATCACATAGCCATCTATAACATATTTATATTGTATTCTCATATCATGTAGCATGTATTGTCATATTATGTAACCATGCCGATCGAGTATTAAAAGAAGACAATAAACATACCTTGCTTGTAAAAGCATTAAAGACATGTCACAATCATCATTGAAGGCATGACATGATACTCTTTCCCATGTGGATGTTCATTCATAATGTATAGCAATAATCGTGTTATATAACTCATTGCCATATGTTATATTATTTATTAACATCATAATGCATACCTATCATATACTTAGTACCATAATTGTAATGCCCACTAAATGAGGCTTAGTTAAACAAGTGAGTAAATAACATATAAAAATCATTTAGAAGGTGTATTATAAGTATAAGAGGGTTTACATGGGATATATATGAGGTGTATTGATGAAATTTGGCTTTGATTTTGCATTAAGGGTCAAAATGGGGTGAAAAATCAAGAATTGTAGTGTTCACTATGTGACAAAGTGTGTCACGGCGGTGACAATTGAGCTGTATGGAGTTTTCTAGAGAATTGTAAGTCAATTTAAGAAATATCAGTGTGTCAAGCCCATGAAACATGTCATAGTCATGAATCTCTTATTGATAAAAGTGGCCACTGCCATTCTTCATTTTAGCTTGCCATTTTGCACCCTAAACACCAAGACCCAACCTCAAACTCTAAAAGACATCATCTTAGCCTTCCCCTATAAGTTTCTAAGCTCTCAAACACCAAAACCAATATTAAAATCAAGATTTAAGTAAAGATTGAGAGACTGTCAAGAAATAGAGAAGAGTTTTGAAAAAGAGAAAGCTTAAGAAAGGAAGGAGAACTTAATAGTTCTTGTAATCAATCTTATTTTTTTTATCATCAAGAGGAGTTGTAGAAAAGTGGAGAGAAACTGTCAAAGAGAGGTTAGCAAGTTAGAAACCTTGAGTTTTGGTTGGCTCTAATTAAGGTATGTACATATATGAATTTTATCTCATTAAATGGTATTACTTTATGTGATAAAAGATATATTAGATGTTTAATGGCATGATAACTAGAGAAAATTGGTAATTGCAATGCTAATAAAGATATATGGTAATTAAATTATGTTTATTAACTTCGTAAGGTGAACATAAGGAATGAAATGGAAGAAAAGGTAAGATGCAATAATGTGGTTTTGGTATGTTAAATGTTCCTAGCACTTGTAGTGAGTAAGTATATGTATATGATTAATTACCCATAACTAAGTAAATTGATAAGATATTAAATAGTACTTGAAATTAGAAATAAGATATGCAATTTTGTTATGCTCATAAGGCCTTTAATGAACTAAAGATGTTGTTGTTAAGCCTCTGAAGAGGTATATGCATTGAGTTATTGTATAAGATAATTTTGAAACATAGAAATAATGCTAACATAGCAATTATACCTTTGAACTTAGACTTATATGTGTAAGTGGAAAATGAACAAAGGAAAAGGAAATTGCATTTCGAGGGATATCTTGAAAATATATTAATATGACTATTAAATTAGGTTAAGCCTTGGTGACGATATATGTGTTAAATGGATGATAAATGCATGAGTTTATAAAATTAGTGTTAAGAAATAGGAGTTTAATTATTAAAGGCTCATGGTGAAAATAAAGCTCTCATTATATTTGGAGGTGAATGTCAAAAGAGGTAAGTCACTCCCACAAGAAGCTCACAACTTGAATGACTTGCATGTGTAAATAATGAAATTGTGTATTGTGGCATATTATGAACATGAAATGATATATCGGTTGCTTAAGTGTTTAACGCTTTGTTAAGATGGTGTAATGGCATGTTAGAAAGCATAAAAAGCTAAAGATGGTATGTTGACATGTGGTAATTGTTAAATGGCATGTCAAAGAGCATGTAAGAGGTTGTTAAGATATCATTGATAAATAATAGTTATTATAATAATAAAGAATGAAGCTTGAAGCTTATATGTAATTTATGGGTTTGGACATTAAATGTCTTATTATATGCCTTAAAAAGGATATGTTTATACTTAAAATAAACCATATATGTGAAACATGATTCAATTTTGTATAAATGGGAAAAGAAAGGAAGCAATGGTTGTTAGGCATGTTTTGTGAACTTGGAATACTGATAAATGTAGTAAATTATTACAATAATTGTTTGTTCTTGATTATATGGGTGTTATATGCATTGAAAGGTGAGTTTTCGATTGGAAAGTTGTGGAAAAAATAATGTTGTAACTATTGAAACAAGAATGGGACAACCTTTTTCACAACCAATGTCACCACTAGACCAAAAAGTGTCATGGCCGTGAATCTATAATAGAAAAGGGATAGATCCTTTCACAGCCAGGCATCACAACTAGGCTAAAAGTGTCATGGTTGTGACACCCTATTTTGGTAAAAATAAAAATGGTTCAATGATGCAAAAACATGATTATAACATGCCAATCTCCTCTATATGATTATGTATGATGAAATACCATATGTATACATGATAATAAGCTTGAAATTACATTGAGCACGTTAAAAGAAAGTTGTTTATTGATTATGACATATGGATACATGATAAAAGTGAAGGATTAATGAGGTGAATTGCTAATTTCTCTATATATGGACTATATTAGGATAGATGGTGCACCATTAAGGGATTTTGGTACAAAACTAGTTATATTGTCTTAGGGACAAGGTGGCTTAAGCTCGTAGAGTGTCCTTGATCCCATTTATATATAGATGATATATTATACTTAGTCAAGGTGGCTTAAGCTCATAGAGCACTCTTGATTTGAGATTATGATGAGTAGGGTAGCTTAAGCTCATAGAGTGCCCCTACTTCACACCTTGTATTCGGATAGTTCGGGAACAAGAATTTGGCTAATATATAAAAATGAATAGAATATGGAAACCAATATAGCAGTCATGAAATAATGAAATTGGTGGTACAGATATGTGAAAACCGGTAATGGAATACTTGACATTAAGAATTATATATAAGTGATATAAAGCCCATGATGATTGATACTTATATGATATGGATGATGCACATGAGACATTATATTAATACAATAATTCAGTTATGATATGATATACATGAATGAATAATAGTACGATGTCATGATAGAGAAATTATGCTATGTTCTATATAGAATAGGTGTACTATAGTATGAATCACTATATGATTAACTTATATGTTAAACCAGTTGTATGACATGAAATAAGGAAAAAAAATTATTTTGCACTTATACATGTTATAATGATATGTTATATGTGATTAGTTGCTGATAAATCTGGGTATACAAATATATTGATTGAGTGAAACTAGATATTCAATATTACATGTAAAATGTTAGCATAATGTTATATCCAACATATAAAATAAGGTATAATGATGTATAATATTATAAATAGGATTACATGTATGAACATGTTATGGTATTAGTAAATGTGGTTGGTTAGTTATGATTATACAAGCACGTAAGTTGGATATCATGAACTTGTATGTTTGTTGCTACTACTATTATGCATATATATACCACTTAGCATATGGATTTTCCCTACACCTAAGTCTTGGAGCCAAATAGAATAGATAAGGAAGTTGACATAGGAAGAGCTAGAGCCCATGCTAAGATAACAAGGTAGACCCAGATTTAGTTAGTAAGTTATCATGCATTATACACGAGGACTGTAATAATGGGTTAGTTAAAAATTGATTTATCTCACTTTGATGATGATTTATGAATACAAGGGCTTGTTTATGCCCTAGCTAAAATGAAAGCTAAATGATAAAGAGAATGGGATGATAAAAGCTAGATATAATTGTGAAACCAATATAAAGCTAAAATAAGATAGCAAACTAGAATTGGTGTTATATTATAATATAGTCTATATAGGAAATTGATATGTATGCTTAAATTGATTAAGATGAAAAGAAAAGATGTTTTAGCCAAGTTAGTAAAAGTTTTTAATTGGCACAAGTTTTAGATGTCCAGTTATTCAAATATGTAGCACTTTACTCTTATAATGGGGTTATTTCGTATTATATACATAGAGTGTTACAATAATGCATAACTATATTGAAACATATAACATATGTAACTAATAACATATCACATAGCATCATGTAATCCAATTCAGATAGATTCGTTTCCATTTCTATAAACCGGTGTCCTTTACCATTTGGTCTGTTTCATCTATTTTCATAGCCTTGTACTCAATATTCGGACTATTCATATATGGATTGTGAATAAGAGTGTTCTTAGAGCTTAATTAAATAATTAAAGAGGATTATTTGAGAGAATTAAAGAGAATTATATACTATAAGAAAATTGCAAAATAGCAAAGGATTTTACTGATTGAAAACACTTGTCGCTAATTAGTGACAGATTAGTAAGAAAATGGCAAAAGAATTAAAATAAAAAAAATTAAATAATTAGAGATAGAGCAAGTATGGATTTGCTACGAAATTAAGATGGAAAGAGTTCGTTATTGAATTTGGTTGCTAAATTTGCAGCAAAAAAAGGGCATTTAGAGAGCCAATGGAGTTGTGACATATTGCTGACAAATATTAGCGACAGAATCTAATCTGTTACTAAAGCTAGGGGCGTCTATTAGCGCCAAGATTGATGAAGATCTAGAGACGGTAAACTTAGCAATAGATATACATTTGTCACTATTTTGGTGGTTTACAATGGATGCTTTCGTCACTTACCTTAAAATTAGTTATGTTGTTTTTTTAGCGACGGAATATTTCGTCACAAAAAATTAAAGGCCTATAATGTTTTTGTTTGTCTTAAATTAGTCTATATGACACCATTTCATTAGTGACAGTTGCTAATTTGTCTCAATATTAGTGATGGATTTTTTTGATCTGTGTCTATTAATATCTGTCACTAAATTGCAAATTTCTTGTAGTGTAATTAGAGAAAATGAAGGAAAAATTGAGAATTAAAGAGAGGAAAAAAAGAATTAAGAGTATAATTAGAGAGAAAAATAATTGAGAGTGTAATTAGAAAGTATTTAAGAAAATATGTAGACAGAATGAGATTTAATTATTGAGAAAATTAAGAGAATTTGAAAAACATCGTCAGAAATGTAATGAAATTGAAATGAATTAAGGTATTTATAGAGAAAATTTCATGAAATTGAAAAGACAAAAATATCATTGAAAACAAGTTATTTTTATGTTGTAAGCGGGTGTACACGGTCCGGTCCAATCCAGAAGATTGCAAAATCTTTAGAACCGTATTAAAATATCATGAATTTTTTAATATAAGCATTGTAGTGTATTGCCAAAAATAAATTTCCATATTGTATTATTCCAAAAATTTAGAACAGGTCAGTACAGTTCGGTTCTTTCGGTATTAAACAATACAATACAATACAATATAAATAATTTGGTTCTTAAATAATATAATAGATATAAGGAAAAAACTCAAAAAATAGACATGTGGTTTCTGACTTTTACAACTTTAAGTACGTGATATTTTTTTATGTAAAATAGGTACTATGGTTTGCACTGTTAGCAATTTTAAGTACATACCCTTAACGACGTTAAAAATCTAGGGGAAAGTTTAAAAAACATGCATGCAGTTTCTGACTTTTACAATTTTAAGTATGTGATATTTTTTTTTACAAAATGAGTACTATGATTTGTGCTGTTAGCAATTTTAAGTATATTCCTCTAACACTCAAAAGTACAAAAAGGAGAAGAGTAAAGCCTTCAAAATAACTCGGGATGACTTTAGTGATTCAAGTAATAAAGAATCAGGCGAAGACATGATGCATGTTATTGAAAAACTTATGCATAAGTGTGAAAAATATTCTTTTAAAATTAGTTCACTTAAAGAAGTAGTTAAAACTCTAAAACAAGAATTTGAGAAATCAAGAACTTCTAATGAAAAGTTAACTGAATCTTTAGATGAATATAATTTTATTAAGAATAAGGTTTTAAATTATTATGCCAAACTTGTTGAGAAAAATACATTATTAGAAAAGAAAGTTAGTAGTATTAAGAATTCCATTTATAGATTTAACAAGGGGAAGGAAATCTTTGATGAGATGATTGCTATTAATTCCATCCATTTTCAATCTAAAAATATGGAATTGATAACTTCATCACTTGAATCACTAAAGTCATTCCAAGTTGCTTTGAAAACTTTCATTTTCTCCTTCTTGTTCTTTTGAGTGTTAGAGGAATATACTTAAAATTGTTAACGGCACAGACCACAATACCTATTTTGCACAAAAAATATCACATACTTAAAGTTACAAAAGTTGGAAACCACATGCCTATTTTTTGAACTTTCCCCAAGAATTTTTAACGCTGTTAAGGGTATGTACTTAAAGTTACTAATGACACAAGCCACAATACCCATTTTGCACAAAAAAATACAACGTACTTAAAGTTGTAAAAGTCGGAAACCGCATACCTGTTATTTGAACTTTCTCCTAGATACAAACATAAAAATATGACCACAAAAGCAAAACTTAATACAAAATTTTATAGTTTCAGACAATATTGATATCGTAATAAATTCCTTAAAATGTTCACGTTCAACAAACATAAATAGCAATTCATCCTTGATGATCATTCTAACTAAAGCTTTTCTATCAATTTATTGATTAAATATAAATTATTTTTTAAAATCTTATGTTTAGAAGTTTTAAATTTTTATAAGAATTATACTAGACTAGATGATAATTAAAAAAAAAAGTATATTACTATCTAGAGGATTAAAAATGATATATTTAGGTTTGAATGATTACAAAAGATATAACTAATATAATTAAGATAATAAGAAAAATGATATCAGTGACTAAATATATGATTAATGTAAATTTATGTACTTGAAGATTTATATAATGAAGAAAATGATATCAGTGGTTGCCGAAATTTATATGATAAATGTGTCATGGAGCCATATAAATTATTTATTAATAACATTTAGATCAGTATATAAGTTTAATGTAAAATTATTATCCTAGTAAGAAAAAATATAATATACCAGAGAACTAATATAATTAAAGAAAATAATATCGGTGGTTACTAAAATTTATATAATAAATGTATCACGGACCCGTATATTATTTATTAATAAAATTTAGATTGGTAAATAAGTCTAATATAATTGTCTTGATGAGAAAATAATATAATATATCTGAGATTAATATAATTAAGAAAAAAGATATTAGTAATTGCTAAAATTTATATAATTAATATGTCACAACTCATATATATTAGTATTAATAAAATTTAGATTAGTATAAAGTTTAATACAATTTAATTATATTGGTATAAAACAATATAAATATATATTGTAAGATAATAATATAGTAATATTTAAAATTTAAATTATTAGGTATATAAACTCAGAAGTATAAATATATAATTATAAGTATGTAATTTTATGATTATTTAATTTTAACATATATATATATATAATTTAGCTTAATTATAAAGTATATAAATATATAAGTTTATTAAGTATATTCATTAAATATATATTTTATTTGTTAATATAGTTTAAATTATTATATAAGTTTAATATAATACAAATAGTGATAAAATATTATTGTAAAAAATGAAAACTAGCAATATATTATAAATATTTTTATATTTATATATTAATAGCAAAGAAAGTTTGTTGATTTAATAGTAAACTTAGTTTAAACTTTTGGAAAAATTATGAATTCAAGTGTTTATACTATCATCTTAAAATTTTTAGCATATAAAATTTTCAATTATTTAAAGTCATTGCTATTATAAATGTTATTATCATTGAATTTTGTTGAATTAAATTGTATATAATTATAAATTTAAGTTATATTATATTTGAATAATAAAACTATAAAAGTCATAAGTAATTTTATATATAATTTATTTAATTCTTATTAGTTATTATGTATACTAAATTTTAAACATTTAGATATCATTTTTTTCGGTACAATTTGGTTCGAAAATAGTTTAATATAGTTCTCGGTCCAAATATCACTAAAAGATCAAAAACTGTTAAAATTAAAATCAATGGTCCAATTCAGTTTGGTTCTAGTCAAAAAGTCAAAGATGCAGTTTGGTTCTTTTTTCTCGGTTTTTCAATCCAATTTGGGAAGATCTAGGATCCATGTGTATCCCTAGTTGTAAGGGGTATTTTTATCTGCTTATTTTAAAAATTTTATTATATTTTAATTGTTAAAAAAAGAAAAAAAAAGGCCAAAGGTATAAATTTGCCCCTAAAGTATACAAAAAGAATGAGTCAACCCCTAAAGTATGACTCAGTACAATTATACTCCTAAACTATGAAATCGGTTCAATTGAACCCCTCAAGTTTGCAGCCATTATCCACCGCTAACCCTTGCCATTGAGTGAACTTGATTGTCATATGGACCAATTATATTGCGGCATGTGTCATGAAGATTTATAAGTCAACAGTATAAATTTGCCCCTAAAGTATATTCAAAAGAACAAATTAACTCATAAAGTATGCAATCGGTCCAATTATATCCCTAAACTATGAAATCGGTCTAATTGAACCCCTCAAGATTTTTCTGTTCAAACATAAGCCATGCCGTCTCTCCTTTTCCTCCAATCTATCTCAACCATAGCCACTGAACTCGCTATGTTACAATTTTTTTTTTATTATATAGCCTTTTGATTCTTTCTAATTTTTCTTTTTCAGGTAAATTTAACTTCAAATTTGTCAGTCTGAATATCCAATTATCCTTTGTAAGTTCTTCAAAGCTTGTAAATTTATGCTCCCATTTCTTTCTTGTTCTTGGGTATTCACGGATTTTAATTATTTCAAGTACTTCTTCTTTTTTATTTTATTTTATTTAAATTATCTATACTTATACTATATAGGCTAAGATGGTTACTCTAGTATTGTTCTTTGCAAATTTTTGTAGTTATAACTTAATTCTTGAATTGTTAGTACAGCAACTGAAGTAATTAGTGAGATTGATTATTCCTTTTTTTTTCTAGAGAAGAATTTAGGGTTTCTGAAATAAATTGAGTATTTTATAATTAATAATAATAATAATTATTATTAATGTCCACAACAGCACCGTTTGGATTTTTAAAAAAATTAACTCCAAACGATGTCGTATTGATTGATGAACAGATAAATCTTCATGACATGTGTCGCAATATGACTTGTCCACGTGGCAATCGCGTTCACTCAATCTATGAGTTAATGGTGGGCAACAGATAAATTTTGAGGGGTTCAATTAGACTAATTTTATAGTTTAGGAGTACAATTGGACCGATTGCATACTTTAGGTGTTAGGTGCTAATTTGTTCTTTGGATATACTTTAGGAGCAAATTTGTACATTTAGCTTATAAATCTTCATGACACATGTCGCCATATAATTGGTCCACATGGCTAAAGGGTTTTGAGCATATATCATATACATATTACGCAGCGGAAAATAAAATTTTTTAAAGCCCAAATCAAAGGATTATACATGTGTCAATTAAAACTAATTTAACTAAGAAAAATTCAGAATTTATACATTTATAATTTCTTGATTTTTATTCAACTTCTCACCTTGTTGGGTTGTAGCAAACCACAACAATCCAATCTTGGATTGTCTCTAATAATATCCACATGAAGATGAGAAGATGAAACCACTAGGGAGATGGCTTGAACATACCTCAAAGTGCTAGCAATAAGAATTTCTCTCAAAAAAATTTCCTTATCTATTTTGTCCTTTGGTGTCTTTTAAATCTAAAAGAAAATCCGAAAAGTAGATTCAAATTCAAGAGAGGAGAAACGGAAGGTTATGAATAGTGAATGTGGTTTAATGGCCATTTAGGCCATTTAAATGCCATATGCGGGCAGTTGTGCGCGCCTGCTGAGCAAGCCTAGCTGGCCTGCCTGGCAGGCTAATAGGCAAGCCTACTGGGCCAATTGGCCCATATGGGCCCGTCAACTCTTCCGAGTGATTTTTTTCCGTGATCTTATCACTATCCAACTCTAAATAATTTTATCAAATTTTGGATCCCATCCAAAGCCATTTTATTCATTCTTTACATCTCCAATATGTGTGACCCATTAGGTTCCCAGTTATGCTAGCCACTTAAATTGTCAAATAATTTAAGCAAGTCATGAGTGGTACCTAGTAACACATCATGACCCCCAATTAAGCGGAGTGTCAGTGGTTTGACTACGAACCTTTTCATAGACAACAATATGTGCAATTTGTCCTTTCATCATCCTATACCCCACTCGGTTCAGAGCATGGACTATGTGTCAGCTCCCACTAGACTGACTACGTCACATCTAGTCCAAGTGATGTTAGATCTTGTCCTTGGGACTCATTACTCTGTTGGACATACCACTGAAGACCATCTTTAGGACACTTCCACTCTGGCTAGAGATTTCCGAGTAATAATCCTGACAAGAGGCCGTGGGTATACTCTCCCTCTATCAGGAGTGGTGAATTCTCTGTTGGCTACCCAATTACCTTCGAATACGTCAAGCTGTACCCAATGACCACCCTATGAGCGACCTCTATAAGGCAACAAGGAATGGAGTAAAAGCACAAAATCAGCATCCAAGATATCATTGAGTACCTCAAGTCTAAGGATACTTGCCTCATTGCTATGATGAGACTATCATTAACATTTAAATAGATAATACATATGATCATCTCATAACAGATCATCCAATGTACTTGACTACCTTTTGCAAGCATCCACGTGTTAACTTTGAACATCTCATGTTCACAGTTTATGAGATCTACTATTTGAGCCAATCAAGGAGTATAACATGTGCTAATCTATCCAGATCAACAATGTCCCATCTTGTTGATCCTATGACTAGGGATAATTTAGATACTAACATAATTACACATGATAAGAATCTCATTATCATGATCCTATCATGATTTCCTTCATGCTATGTTTCATATCATAGACTTTCATTAATCAGTTTAAAATATATATCAATTCATATGCAAATGAATCTAATATAATGAAAAATGCATTTATGAATGTGTATACTAAGTGCCTAAGGCAATGGCCTTTTGGGCACATCTCTAACATGTAAAATTGAAATTAATTTGTAAAATTTATCTTACATATTTTTCTTTCTTTAGTCTGATCATGTGATGAAGGATTATTATATTGATTGAAAAATGATTAGAATATAATTCAAATAATTAATCTCGAATTTATTACAAAATTGCTGAAAATTGCATTATTGATGAACATGTAATGTTGTTTGTCTTAATTGTTGAAGCTATTCATATTTTTCTTGTAATTTGATTATGGAAATATTATTTAGACATATTGAGAATGTGTTCAAGCCTTTGGAAGTGTTAATAAGTAATTAAAATTTGTTTTAATTAATTTTTCAAACAAATACTGAAACAGGTTTATTTAATGGTACCAGCACCTTGAAATAATTTTTTTGTGATTAAAAATATATTATTTTGATGTGAGATGTATGCCAAAATTAATTTGCTCGAATTTATATTTACAAATTAATTCTAGATAGTAAATGGGTCATTTTGAGCTTCTTATGTGTTGGTTTGTTTGTCTTAATGATTTTGGCTTGTGCTAAAATTATTTTGATGGACTTGAACTGACCTACACATGCTTAGAATGTTAATTTGAGGTTCTAGAAATTTTGGAAATTTTGGAAAATTAATTGTGAATTAATTTAAGTTGAACGAATGACATATCTAATATGACTAGAAAATGACATGTATGTTAAAATTAAATTGTTTAATTTTTGAAATCATAACATTTGATTTTAAGGTGAATTAATTTTGAATTAATTCTGAAAATATGGTATATAATTTAATTTGATTAATTATTAAATTTCACATTAAAATGACATACAAAATTAAATTGACCGAAGCAACAAAAATAGACAATTTTGGTTCAAGTGTTGAATTAGATTTTAAATTTGCAATCCAAAATTATCACTACCTATTTTATTTTAATTTATTGCATTAGAGAATTTATACTAGGAGCGTATGGAAAGGCATGATGGATGATTATGGACTTAGACCCAATGTGATTGAGCATGCATATTTTTGTTCTATAGTAAATAGGGCGTGCGTGTCTATGTCTATCTCTTCTTTCTCATATATTTTTTTTCTCATCTTACTCCCCTCAAATGTAATTTGAAGTTTTCTATATTTGAAAAATATAATTAGATTACATAGGATTATAATAGAATGAAGATGCAAAGAAGTAGAAAGCAAAGGAGATAATGTCATAAACAAGAAGACGTAAGAGTAGGAATTTGATTTCTATTTTTTTCATGCATATACCTAGGTAAGACCTAGTCAATATCTCTTAGGCTCAAGAGATTGACTTTAGTATATCCATAATCATGTCATATAGTTAATGTAATTATCTTTATATATTCATGTGATGAATGTATGATATATAAAAGCATGCAATAATAACATGATGAGGCTAAATTAACAAAATTCATCGCTAAATAAACAATTATATCTTACACCTTCCATTAATATGGGGAGAACTAGAGTTCTTCTAGAGTTAGAGTTGTTGAGTTGCTTCAAGCTCACTCTATAAGAATATGTTCGAACTATTGAAATTAGATTTCATGATTAATGGGTTAGATTTAACCAATATTTTTTATTTATTGGATTTGCGCTAAGGTCAATGAGTATTGGAGGCGAAGTTGGGTAAGTGTACATGAGATGTGCACATATCAAGAGTTGATAGCCTAATATGTGTGCACACATCAATTAGTTGATAGCACAAGATTCGATAGTTGCATGGAAATGCAATTGGTATGGATCAAATACCTACCAGCTAAACTAAGGATGGTTTGTTGAGTTGTCTCAAGATCATTCTTAGTAAATTGGATATCGACTCACTAGGAGAACTTCCATAGAAGTTCTCTTGAGTTCATAGTGAGAGCTATGGACTCGCAATAAAATAGTGGGAATTATAATACATTTTATTAAAGACCTAATAATCATGCATTTTTACGTACATTCTAACATGCTCTTTTTACATCTAGGTTGCTAGAATCACCATCATAGGATCAACAGTGAATTTACATCACCAATGGAGTCAAATAAGTTGATTGGACCTAAGTTCTTGGACTAGCATAGGAATTTGAGAATAGTTCCCAAATTTGAGAAAATAGGTTATGTCCTAGATGTAGGGCTTCTTGATTCCTCTGCTGTTGATGCTTCTGAATATGTTCAGAAGGCATACAAAAAGCATCATGAAGATAGTGAGATGGCAAGTTGCATTATGATTGCAACTATGTCAACCGACCTGCAAAAGCAGCACGAGTTTAACACCATAATCTTCCATCTAAGAGAGCTATTTGATGAGCAAGCACAATCCGAAATGTTCGACATCTCAAGGTAGCTCTTCCACTCTAAGATGCTTGAAAGGACATCTCTAGTGCAATATGCACTAAAGATGAATGGCTATATTAAGAGGTTGGCCACATTGGGTTTTGTGATGGATCATGAATTAAGTATCAACTTAATTCTAACTGGTTTGACCAATAGTTATGCACATTTTATGTTTAACTATAGGACGAACCAAATCTCCACCACTATTCCTGAGCTGATCAACATGCTCAAGACAACTGAGCCATCTATCAAGAAGGACAATAAGGTTGTGATGCTAATGGACTCTTCTAGTTCTAAGAAGAAGAAGTAGTCCACAAAGCTTAAGGGAGGCATGGCCAATAATAAGGCTAAAGAGACTGCCCCAAAAGGGACTTGCTTCTATTGTGGCAACGATGGCCATTGGAAGAGGAATTGCAAGGCCTACATGGAGTCCTTGAAGAAGAAGGCATTTGATGCCCCATCTACTTCAAGTACTTATGTCATTGAGGTTAATACTGTTTCTAATAATAATAAATGGGTATCAGATACCGGTTTTGGCTCACATATATGCACTAATATGTAAGGCCTAAGGAACAGTAGGCAGCTCAATAAGGGAGAGTCGAACCTGCACGTTATAAATGAAGCAAGGGTTGCTGCATTAGCTATAAGAACCTATGTATTGACCCTCCTTAGTGGACTTATTTAAATTTGGACAATTGCACAATTGCTTTTATGTACTCGCTTTAACTAAAAATATTATTCTATTATGTTGCATATTAGATATTTCAAATCCAATTTTAAATATTAATGACAATAAGAGGCATAAACAAGATATGTTGAAATCATCTTATTTATGGCATTCTCGCCTTGGCCATATAAGTGAGAGGTATATGACTAAGCTACACAAGAGTGGTAATTTGGGGTCATTTGATTATGAATCATATGACACATGTGAATCTTGCTCATTAGGCAACATGACAAAATTGCTCTTTAAGGGAAAGAGTAAGGTTAATGATGAGCTTTGTAGAACTACCTAAATCATTTTGGGGCCATACACTATCGTTTATATTTTGAATGAAGTCCCTTTGAAATCAGTTGATGTTACTCCTTATGAGATGTGGAATAATAAAAGGCCCACACTTTCATACATGAGAGTTTGGGGTTGTCCTGCTTATGTGAAGCGGACAATATCAGATAAGCTGGAAGCTAAATCTGACTGATGTCTGTTTGTGGGATATCCTAAATCATCATATGGATATCAATTCTACCACCCCTTGGAACAAAAAGTGTTTGTTTCAAGACATGCTATCTTTTTGGACAAATAGTTTCTTCTAAAAGGAGATAGTGGGAGCAAAATTAAACTTGAGGAAGTTCAAGATGCTTAAGCAGACGCTGATCAACTACCTGAACCCGAACCTACTACTCATACAAATGAGACAGTAGCTCAACCTTCTAAAGCACAAGAACTTCGTAGGTTAAATAGGATATGCACTATTCCACAGAGATATGGATTTCTTATAAGTGAACAGAATGACGTATTGCTTATAGAAGATGAGCCTACAACCTATGGAGAAGTTCTGAATAGTTCAGAATCTGACAAATGGCTTCAAGCCATGAAGTCATAAATGGATTCCATGTATGAAAATCAAGTATGGTCTTTGGTTGACCCACTCGAAGGGATAAAATCCATAGAGTGCAAATGGGTTTTCAAGATGAAAACTGACATGGATGGTAATGTGGTTACCTATAAAGCTAGACCGGCAGGTAAAGAGTATTATCAAAGACAAGGTATTGACTTTATAAGACTTTTAGCCTATGAGCTATGCTTACATCCATAAGGATACTTATAGCCATTGCTACTTATTATGATTATGAGATATGACAAATGGATGTGAAGACGGCTTTCCTTAATGGAAAACTAACCAAAGATGTGTACATGACACAGCTAAAGGGCTTCATATCCAAAGATGGGGAAAAGGTATGTGAGCTTCAAAGATCCATTTATGGATTGAAGCAAGCATCTAGGAATTGGAATATCTGATTTGATGAGACAATCAAACAGTTTGGTTTCTCACAAAGTCTAGATGAGCCTTGTGTATATAAGAAGGTTAGTGGGAGTGCAATCGTGTTCCTTGTGTTATATGTAGATGACATAAGGGAAATGATGTCTCAATCTTGCAATCAGTCAAAATTTGGTTATCCAAGAATTTCTCTATGAAATATCTTGGAGAAGCAGCCTATATTTTGGGAATAAGGATCTATAGAGATAGATAAAAAAGGTTGCTCGGTCTTTCACAGTCTATATACATAGACAAGGTGCTAAAGAGATTTAGCATGGAGCAGTCCAAGAAAGGATATATTCCCATGACCTATGGAATTACTCTCTCAAAATCTATGTATATGTTAGTAATTGTTTAATGTTAGCTGAAACTATTCTTTATTAGATTGTAGATTCAGCAGTAACCAGCCACATAACGAGCGACTGATATGCCTTTGAAGTTCAACAAAGATGTTTTTGCTAGAATAGATTTCTTTTTCAAATTGTATTTAATAATGGTTGTGTGTAATTACTTTTGGACAATGTTTATTATGGCTTTGGATATTTGTTAATTGGTTCTTATAGTGTTGAACATTATTTTATGGATTTATGTAAATCAATATTTGTTGTTGGCAAACCAGTTATATTTTTTATTAAATAATAATTGTAAATGACATGCTATATTAGGACACATTGGGCAAGATCGAGTAGAAAGATTAGCAAAGACTAATTTTTAAGGTTCTACTGAGAATATGGATTTGCCTGTTTGTGAGCATTGCCAAACAAGAAAAACAACAAAATTACCATTGAACAAAGTCAATAAAGCTACATTTCCTTTATAACTTATCCATTTTAACATTTGTGGCTCAATGAATGTGAGAGCAAGATAATGCTCACTTTTTCATAACATTAATAGATGAATTCACCAGATGCAGTCACAATTATTTGATCTCCATAAATATAAAGCATTAGATTGCTTCATACGTAATAGTAGATTTGTAAAGAATCAATCAAATGTAAATAAAATTAAAAAGTTAAAGACTGATCGAAGATGTGAATATTTATATATTTTATTTAACAATTATTGTGATGATAAGGGTATAGCTAGACAGCTAACTATTTCTTCCACTTTGCAATAAAATGACATAGCGAATGAAGGAATGAATTCTATGGACATGGTTGAACAATAATGGCAAAAGCTAATTTGCCTGTTTTCTTTTGGGAGATGAGCTACTGATTGCCGCCTATATTCTTAACTATGAGCTATAAAATTGTTCCTTCCATCCCATACGAGTTTTGGAAAGGCAAAAAACCTAACTTAAACAAAATGGGCCCAATGGGTCATATTGGAAATATTATAAGAAATGGTTATCATCAAACCTCAAAATGAAAGACATGAGTGAGGCTAGATATGTGCTTGGTATGAAGATCCTTACGGATCGCTCGAAAAGGCTTCTAGGTTTATCTTAGGAGACTTACATTTGGGAAATGTTGGAACATTACCTTATACATGATTGCAAGCCAATGGATATCCTAGTTGAAAGGAATATGAGCCTTAATCCTGATATGTATCCCAAAACATCCGATAAAAAGAACAAATGTCCAAAGTACCATACTCCAGCGCTGTTGGTAATCTTATGTATGCAACGATGTGCATGCATTCAAACACATGCTACGCCGAGCATATTTCAATCTAATCTAGATTTGAAACACTAAATGGTAGTTAACATGATATTAAGATATCTAAAAGGAACTTCAGACTATGTTCTGCGGTACCAAGGGAAGAATTTGCGCTTGGTTAGTTATACAAATGTTGATTGGGGAGACAATCTTGATCAGTGCAAATAGATCTCTGGATATGCATTCTTGTTAAATGATTATGTAATTTCATGAAGTAGCAAGAAGCAATCTTGTATAGCTTTATCAAGAGTGCAGCTGAATATATGGCATGCTCCTCAGCTATATAAAAAGTAGTTTGGTTGAGAAAGTTTTTGCAACATATTAAAATTGTTTAAGTTAGCATCTAAACCTATTACAATTTATTATGATAGTACAACTGCATTAACTTGTGCTAAGGATCCAAAATATCGTTGAAAAGACCAAACATATCCAGATTGAATATCACTATGTTAGAGAAATGATCACACAAAAGTAAGTGGTCCTGAAATACATTCTTATAAGGAAAATGGTAAAAGATCCATTTACCAAACTAATAGCTATAGATGCATTTGTTAGACAAATGAGATCCTCGAGCTTCTATAAGATGTAATTAATTTGTAAACGTTACTAGATCACTTATTTTATTCATAATGAAATTGAAGGCATATTTACTTAATTTGTTTGTTCGCAAATGTTTTAGTTATATGAACATGTAGTATATGCCAGTTAACACAATTAGATAAAGTATGTCGATAGACTAAGATTGACTCTCTCACATGAGTAACTACCTCTAGCGTTGTAGAGCGAGTAAAGATGAGACCAAGTTTGGGTGACTAAGACGCAGTGAGAGTATTTTTGGTCATGTAACTGAATAAAAGGTCGCCTTGATGAGGATCAAGATGAGATTCTTTGTATATAAGAATCAATGTGAATGATTTCCACACCATTTATGTATCTATTAAGAGGAAGCTGAGTGAGAAACTTGTTGTTTGACATTATTGAATGTGCAGACAAAAGTATTAGGTTTGGCACTTTAAAAGCGACAAGACTAAGACTCATATGATGTTATCTATATTATGATTAAAAGCAAGACATACACTCATATATCTTCGATAAGAAAAGCGTAGCTTCACCATAACTTGCATTTCCTACTATATGTGTTAGACGACCTATTAGGAAGCAAAAGAATGAATCTCTACTTCTTCGCTATGTGAATCCTAGAAATCCTGAATATATATGTAACACCCTTTATCATTCCGTATACACCATCGTATACCAGACTGACAAGTAGTGTTATAGGTTACAAAACCAAATATCAAAACATTTGTAAATAATATAAAATACTATAACATTTTTCTTTTAAGTAGAATAAAATATAAAACAAAAATATATGCAATATAAATATAAACTCTAGAATAAAATATAAAATAAAAATATATGCAATATAATTTTTAACTCACTCTCTATCTATATTCCCCTGTATACGAGTATTTAATTTTTTTTTGACAACACTAATGTCATAATAATAAAATACAAAAGAAAAGGCCAACCCGCTCAGAATGGCTACTACTAATGCTTGCCTCCATATTGTGAGGTCTACTATCAGCGACTTTATATCTACAATACTTGTCGCTTTATCTTCACTTTAAACCTGTGCGAGAGAAAAACAAAATTTCTGCTCTGAGTTATACAACTCAGTGGTACAGTAATTTATAATAATAGTTATTTATAGAAAATATAAAATATAAAATATTTCATCAATATCATAAATTCATAAAAATCTCTTGTCATGATGGGTTTTAAGCATGTATTAAATACATATTACGTAGCGGAAAATAAAATTTTTCAAAACTCAAATCAAAAGATTATACAAGTACCAATTAAAACTAATTTATCCAAAGAAAATTCAAAATTTATACCTTTATAATTTCTTGATTTTTTTTCAACTTCTCATCTTGTTGGGTTGTAGCAAACCACAACAATCCAATATTGGATTGTCTCTAACAATATTCATGCGAAGATGAGAGGATGAAATCACTAGGAAGATGGCTTGAATATACCTCAAAGTGCTAGCAATGATGTATATTCATATGAGAAGAAAATTAAACTATTTAATTTTTTTGTTGTCTCCAAAAATTTTTCTTCTCCCAAAATTTTTTTTGGTCAATTTTCTGTCATTTGGGGTCTTTTAGATCCAAAAGAAAATCAGTTTCATTGACCAAAAATTTAGACAGGAGAAAAATGAGAGTTATGAATATTGAATGGCAATTAAAGGCCAATTTAAGGGTCATTCGCCAACTACTGCGCACTGGCATGTGCAGCAGCCCGCTTGGGCCTGCTGAGTAGGCCCAACTGGCCTGCCTGGCAACAAGCCCGTGCGGGCCTATACGGGCCTGTCAACCCCCTGAGTGATTTTTCCCCGCGATCTTATTACGAACCGATTCAAAATAATTTTCTCATATTTTGGATCTTATCCTAAGTCATTTTGCTCATTCTTTACATTTCCTGATCGTATGACCCATTAGGTTCCCGGTTATGTTGGCCACTTAAATTATCAAATAATTTAAGCAAATTATGAGCGGTATCTAGTAACACATCATGATCTCCAATTGATCGGAAAGTCAGTAGTTTAACTACGAACCTTTCTATAGACAATAATATGTGTAATTCGTCTTTTCAACATCCTATACCCTATTCGGTTCAGAGCATGGACTATGTGTCAACTTACGCTAGATTGACTACGTCACACCTAGCCCAAGTGATTTTAAATCTTATCACTAAGACTCATTACTCAATTAGATATGTCACTGAAAACTATCTTCACGACAGTTCTACTCTGGCTAGAGATTCCTGAGTAATGATCCCAACAAGAGGTCATTGGTATACTCTCCCTCTATCAGGAGCGGTGAATCCTCTATTGGCTACCCAATTACCTTCGAATACCTCAAACTGTACCCAATCACCACCCTATGAGTGACCTCTATGAGGCAACAAGGAATGAAGTCAAAGCACATAATCAATATCCAAGATATCCTTAAGTACCTCAAGTCTAAGGATACATGCACCATTGCTATGATAAGACTATCATTGACATTTGAATAGATAATCTATATAATTTTCTCATAGCATGTTATCCAATGTACTTGACTACTCTTAGCAAGCATTCACATGTTAACTTTGAACATCTCATGCTCATAGCTTATGAGATCTACTATTTGATCTAATCAAGGAGTATAACATGTGCTAATCTAGGATCAACAATGTCTCATCTTGTTGATCCTATGACTAGGGATAATTTAGATACTAATATAATTACACATGATAGGAATCTCATTATCATGATCCCATTATGATTTCCTTCATGTTATATTTCATATCATAGACTTTCATCAATCAGTTTAAGATCTATATCAATTCATATACAAATGAATACTAATATAATAAAAAAAATGCTTTTATGAATGTGTACACTAAGTGCCTGAGGCGATTGCCTTTTGGGCACATCTCTAACTTGTCATGCCCATATATTAAATCATCATAGACTAATCATAGGGAACCGAAGGGTACATATCATTTCATGATCCCAAGAAACCCATCGGATCAGAGAAATAATATGAATAAATTATATTATATGGTTCAGAAAACTCACCGGACCGAATATATGTATCGTACGACCACAGAAAACCCACTAGGCCGTAGAGTATAATATATGGCCACAGGAAACCCACCAGACCAATAACCATATTGACATGTCAATAACTTCCTAGATTGATGTCTATGCTAATATATGAGCTAAAATATCAAATTCTTGTCAAATATGTATTTCCATAATATTTTAAATTATTTTATCATATAAACTCATTTAAATCAAAACTTCATTAAAATCATATTTTAAACATTTAATGGCTAAAATTATAAATTACTGTACAGACTTCAATTTTCACGTGCCGATGTCTGCTGACTCTTTTCCCGGTCTGCCTTTGGCGCCGGTCTCGTAAATGCGTCTAAGCAACAATAATTTTTATTTAACTACAAAGTCATCTTTAACATATTTTCTATTGAAAATAAAGCTCTCAACTACTTCTCGTCCTCTCATATATCAAAATCTCATATCGATATTATATTTTCTTGTTATACATGTTTGATGCATAATTCAAAATTTCGGTCATGCAACACGCTTTTCGATATGACCAACATTTTTCCAATATTTTTTTTAAATCTTTGTAAACATTTTATTTTCCTTATTTTTCATCATCTAAACTATTTTTCTCCTTTTACTTTCATTTTTTCTTTTTCTCTAAAAATCTATTTTTCTACTCAAAAATTTCTATTAATTCAATAAATGCTTTAAAAATTCCAAATAAATTCTCTCTTTAGCCCATTTTCTTGTATTTTCCATCACCAATTTAATCAAAATAATATTCAATAAATTTTTCAATAATTAGGCCAAAAATTCACCAAAAATATTTCATTCATTTTAAAAATTATCTTCCACTTCCAAACACTCCATTTTTATCATTTTATGGCACAAATTGTTCAAAATAAATTTTCAAAAATTTGATCATAATTATGGAAATTTTCTAAAAATTATTTTTATCAATTTTTCACCATATCCATCTTCCTCAAGTCTCATTCTACTCATTGTCAATTTTTATTAAATTTTTCCATAATTTTCCTACAAAACCTTAATTCCTCCATTTTACAATTCAACATCAAACACACCACCAAACTAAATTTTATTCACAACAATTATTCAAACTAACTAAAATCAATGAAATTTTGAAAGAAAAGTGAAGAAAATCTCACCTCAATTTTTGTTGGAATTTTTGACTAATATTTGATTTTCCTCCAAAAATATTTTCTTTACTACTACTTAATTTCTTATATCTCCTTAGACTTGGATTATAGTAATTTGTGAGAGAAAGTTAAAAAAAAATTAAAAAAAATGGCTTCTTGGTCGTGCAAAGGAGGAAGAACAAGAAGATGATGGAGTTTTTACTTTTTTTATGATGAATTGTTGATTTTTTTGGCATTTTTTTGGCTTTATATAGTTGATTAGAGCATAATTAATCTTAATTGAGCTTAATTCTTGCTCCTATTGGTCAATTAAAATTAACAAAAAAGATATTTTGGATTTTATCCAAATTAATCCAAAACAAACTTTGATTTTGAACTTTTTCCACCAACTTTCCAAACATTTCAATTTAGTACTTGAGCAAATTTATTTTCTTAAATTTCATATATTAAATGACTTTATCTTCTTATATTGAATATACCAATATTCTCAGAAAAATTTTCTCTTCGGAATGGTCTTTCCGATTTTGCAAAACGACTACTAGTGCAAAAATTTCGTTTTTGCGGTTTAGTCTTTTTTTCTAAATCATGCCTGTAAAAATTCATCTGAAATATGATTTATAAATTATCAGTTTTTAAAATCTTAGAATTCAATTGCGATCACCTTGGCATCATTGCGATAGTAAACGCATATCTCTAACTCTCAATCGGAATATCGGACTATAAATCTATACCGAGAATATTATTTATGCAAATTGGAACCCTTAACCTCCAGATATCTCCATATAACTTCACCTATGACCTTAAAATATTATTCTCCCTATTATGATATGCTTAAGTCAAATTCTTATTGCTGGGCAAAAACCCTATCTTC
Source organism: Balakata baccata (assembly GCA_949630135.1). Lineage (NCBI taxonomy): Eukaryota > Viridiplantae > Streptophyta > Magnoliopsida > Malpighiales > Euphorbiaceae > Balakata > Balakata baccata. The sequence continues at coordinate 24,406 of CATIWF010122266.1, forward strand.
CCGGCCCAGTTCGTTGCCTTGATTTATATGTATGACACGAAATTGCAACGTTTCATCAAATCAACTCAATATTCATATTAAACATCATATTATCATATTAAATTAAATTTTTCACGCTCATATGTCCGTATTTAGACTTTGGTCGGTACGCCTCCGTACTGCAGTACAAACGACAGCAATACGCATATACGATCAGGATCTATATCGCGGATGTGACAATATGTTTCATTTCTAATTACCCTTTGTGACTTTTGACTATATTATGACATGATGAATTCATGTTGGTTGTCTTAAGATGTATCCTATAGTTATGAGATAATTTGACTTAATGAAACACTCCTAGAAAAGAGAGTTAATTCAGATCTGATTGGTATGAGGGTGAAAGAAATATTATTTTTACTTATACACTTGTTGCTTGTATTCACCAATCATGGTTATTTCGTTTTATAGAGCTTGAAAAAACTTAGAGTACAAAATAATTATCAGAGTGATATGAGTATAAATTCTTGAGGGGTTGAATGATACTCGATTATATGTATTAAGAAAAATACTTGGGAGTAAACAAACACATTATTAAGAGTAAATACATTATTGGATTGATGTCTCCCATATGACCTATAGTTAGATTTATATTGGAGCTCCCACTATTTGTGCTTCAAGTCATACAGTCTATTTGCATGTATGAATGATTTTCTATTAGAATTTGAGTTGTTGGATTAACGTTTTGGGATGAGTCAAGGCCACTATGAGCGAGTGAGAAATGTTGAGTTTTGGTGGGTTTAGAGCATTCATTTGGGTTTGACCCAACCCAAAGCACATATGGATTAATTATATAAGAAAAAGTTATTTTGAAAATAGCCTCCTCCTGATACAAAAAATTTACAGAAAAGAAAATGATCTTCTTCTTCCTCTCCTGTTCTTTGAATTCTTCTTCTCTCAAACCCATCCAATAAAATAAAAAAGGGTTAGTACCGTGGAATTGAAATCCAGTTCTGGTAATTGGATTATACTAAAGCATTGAAAACACTTCGGAACACACTTCAACAAGTAAATTTATGCTGTAAATCTCGATTTTCATTTTAATAATAAAAAAATTTATATTGTTCCAATTAAGATAATGGTAAATGTAAACCACTATTTTATTACAAGAAAAAATATAGAAAAAAAATACTATTTACTCTAATACAGTTGTATTATTCAAGTTTGAAAATTATACGATTTGACATATGTGTTTTTATCATAATCTACTAATACACCATTCCATTAGATTTTCTGGAAAAAAATACAAAATTGTGGTGAAATGACAAAAATAAAATTTACTAAATGAAGTTTGACATATTGCATTAATACTCTGTGTAAGTTTAATCTATTATATTAATATCTCTGAAGTTTAACATATTATATTAGTATAACTCTGAGCAAAAGAGAATATTATTTGTTATTAAAAATAAATATTTTAAATTTAATAGAATAACTATATAATTTAATAAAGATAAAATAGAAGTGACAAATTATATAATTAGTGTATTATATCAAATTATAGAAGATAAATAGTAATTTTTCTAAAATTATATTATAATTATCATATTCATTAAGCTTCTATAAATCATTCTGTAAATATAATTTATTGTACTTTAAATAAAATAAAATATTATTTCTTATTAATAATAAATACCTTAATTTAAAAGTCATAAACATAAAACCCGAGATAATATAATTTTTAAATCTTATGTTAAATCAACCAGTCCAAAATTATATTATAGTTATCGTCATTAAAGCTTCTACAATAACAAGCAGACAATGACTTTCATAGTTAATGGACCAAAAAGCAAAGCAAAAATCTCACCCAAACGAAAGAAAAAGAAAAAAACCATCAAAACCCAAATCAATTCAGCCATTTTTATAGCAGAAAGCAAGAAGCAATGATATCACTCTTCTACTCTTTCTCTCTCTCTCTATACAAGAGAGAACGAGGGAGAGTGGGGGAGAGTGAGGGAAAATGGGAGAAAAAGGAAAAATTCTCACAGCAGAATTGGGGGATGCAGCCACGTGGCGTAACATAAGTGGTTAGGAGGTATTGAGGGGCTGCTTTCTCTCTCTTGTCTCTTCGCTCATGCGCTGCCATGTCAGAAGTGAAAAACCCCGTCCTATGACCCCGGCGAATCCGTATCGTATGCCCCTTTCTCTCTCTCTTCAAGAAAATGACTCAAACTTTCTCTCTCAAAAACTATTGATTGTATATTTCATATATAGTGAGAGGCTTAATACGTCTCTTTCTTCTCTGTCTATATTTATTTTCCCTTTGTTGGCGTGTGTGGGTGTCTCCCTCTTTTTTTTTTTTTCTCTCTTCTTGTCGTATTTCGCATATCCCCTCTTCTGTTTCAATACCCTAATTTCTCTGCCTATCTGCGTGCTGTTTCTTCCTCTTAATCCCTTACTGTTTGAGAATACATCCCTCTTTTGTGTTAATTTCGATTTTCAGCAACTATTGGTGAGCTTTTATCTGCCTACTGTTTTACTTGTATATATATTCAAATTTTTGTGGGTTTTTCATTTTCTCTATTTTGAGATGATTTCTGTCTTGGTTTGATGTTTATGATCTGGGATTTGCATTTAGTTTATTAGTTGATGTTTAAATTGTTTGGTAATGTATTGTGATTTTGTAATTGAATTTTGAAGGCATTTCTTGTCATTGAAATGGTTAATGGAATGGGTTTGGAATATGTACGGGGTAAATGTGCGAGTTCTTGTAGTTTAAATGTCTGATTTGGTACTCCTTCTGCTTTGAGTATAATTGCATGCTCGGTCATTGATAATTTTAATTGTTTAATTGAAGTAGTTCAACTCATTACATTATAGAGCTTCTGTTAGCTTCATTTAACTATGATGCTCTAATGTAGAAGTTTATATTTGTTTATTGAGCTGATTCTAAGTGAATTATCGGAAATATACTGAATTACTGTTAATCTTGTGCCGTTAGGTTCATTTACAGTTAGCAGAGACAAGTTGAAGTCAATAGGTTAGTTCTATCATGATCATGAATCGAGTGCCTATAGTAGCAATTGTATTGTCCCTGCTATCTTGCTGATCTTTTCTTATCATGAAGCCATTTTAACTTGCACGCCTTAGCAGAATAGCAGTAAAGTATGGGCTGAAGCCTTACTTTGAAGTGCCAGGTGATTTCCAATTCTCTGGTCTGATTCTGCTATCCATAGTGCCTTCTAAGGTGGACTTGCTTTGTTTTATTGTTGTGGCATTTCTTCCTATTTTAAGCATAACTTTACTATTGGCTGAAGGAAAAATGACAATCTTAATTAACCAATGTCTGAAACACATTAATTTGATGGAGAGAGAACTTATTTTAGAATCTGGATTGATTCAATATTTAGTTCATATTGCTACTTGTTCTTATGCTGCTATTGTTCAAGATTCTTTTTTTTTTCCCTATGTTATTTCTAATAGGCTTCTGGCTTTTTTTGGCAGCTGACTTTACTGTTGTGAACTTTTTTGGATATCTGATATATATTGCATTTTCTCCTTGATATTGTTAATAAAAAGCAGAACTGCATATGAAGAATGAATTGATAATTCCTTCACAAGCAAGAGCATCATTCACTTCCTATATTGATTTTGCTGTAGCTTGTAGGTGTTATCCAGGGCATTCACCATAGTGGTCCATCATAATTTTTTGTTGTTGTCTGTGCTTTTTGCTTTTATGACATTTAAAAATGTTAATTGGGACATTGAGGATTGTATTTACTATTTTTGCATGAAGACCTTTTGGTTTTTCTTCACTAATGAATTGCATATTTGCATCAATGTTAGATACCAATGTTATGCAAAGGCTTGTGAGATGAAGGATAGTGATTCAACAACAAGTAAAATGATAAATAGAAACTGGGTGTTGAAGCGCAAACGAAAAAGGCTTTTGTATGGACGGGTTCTTGCCAATGGTAAAGAAGAGAAGTTACCAACTCCTGAATCTCCTAGCAATACTTCAGCTGCCAAACGCAGGCCAAAGAGTGAACTAAGCTCTGATCTATATTTGTCCAAGAAGAAAGGAAATGATGGGGTGAGAAATCATGTGTTCTCATTTAACTATTGTCTGAACTTTGCCTTGAATATCCTAAAATTCCTTGATGAAAAGTGTGTAGTTGCAATTTATTTGTTTTAGATATGTCTATGCTCCACATTTGTGGTTCACAATGACTTTTATAATCTGTGCCACATTTGCGGTTCACAATGACTTTTATAATCTGTGACAATGTTGAGAGAGCCCTGTTAACTGAGTACATTCTTACAAAGTAGAGATTGAGTTGACATGCTTTTGTTATACTGTGTTAGGATGATGTCAATGTTAGGAAATAAAGGCATCTGCACATGCTGCATCAAAAAAAAAAAAAAAAATTGAACTGAAATTTGACTAACTAGCAAAAGACAAGGTTAAAATTTTTTTTGTCTCAACTTATTCTCCATTACAAGTTAATACAACTTGTACTAAGTATTGACTGTCACTTTTATCAGGTATGCTAATAAATTTTGTTGCTTAATTGATCAATTTCATGACTATCAATTTTCATATATAAAGGTTTTAAGAATGATGAGCATGCAGTTGTGTAATTTCTTTTTATCATGTAGATGTTTAGCTGCGTGCTTTTTATGTGGTGCATCTTCTGTTTGTGGATATGAGATTCATTTAATTTTTTGCATCACAATGTTGTCTCATTCTTCTTTCTCTTGTCAATTTTGTTGACCTTTTCAACTAAAAAATTGGGATCTATTTACTCTTCTATAACTATTGTCTGTGTCTTGCTGTGGTGGTTAATCCTTATTAGTTGAGCAAGTTGCTTATTACATTTCATTCTAAATTATGTGAGAGGTGATCGTCAAACATATCAGATTTTATTCCTTTTGATAATACAATTTCTTTTATTTTGTGTATCTGCTGCGATCTTTACTTTTAACCTATCCTTTTCCAGTATTACTATGAATGTGCAATCTGTGACCTTGGCGGCAACTTGTTGTGTTGTGATAGTTGTCCTCGGGTCTACCATCTTCAGTGCCTGGATCCACCTCTTAAGGTATGTTTTCTTAAATTATTGTTTAGCGGTTAACTTCTCACAAATTTCTGCTAGATTATGATGCTTCTTGACTGCTATTCTCCTGTCTTAAATTTTATTCCTTATATTTGCAACTTGAAGCGCATTCCAATAGGGAAGTGGCAATGCCCAACGTGCTGTCAAAAAAGTGATCCACTTAAGTCCATTACTCAACTGGATTCCATTTCAAAGCGGGCAAGAACAAAAATTGTTACGACAAATTCTAAGACTGGGGTTAGGTCATCTGACACTGAAATGGTATCCAGGCTTTTTGGAAGCTCCATTCTCTCCAAACGAAGGTCCTCCAGCAAAGGAAAATCTGTGTTAAACTTTGAAGTTAGATCTGGTGAAAAAGAACCAGATACTTCCTTGGATGTATCATGTAGCACCGAGCCAAGTGATCCATCCCTTGGTTATTCTAAAGTGGGTAACTCATCTTGTGTGAATGTTGATGATACAAAGAAACGTGAGGTGTCTCCACCTGAGTCACCTGCAGGCAGGAAGTCTATTTCTCTTGCTTTGGAAACTATATCTCATTCCAAAATTACAAAATCAGGGCGAAATGAGGAAGCATCTGATGGGAAGCATGACTTGTCTTGTAATAATGGATCTTCAAGAAACATAATTGTTCTTGCAATCGGTGCTGCCACTGAGGACAGAAAAAGAAAACATGAAAGCAACAGTGGGAACAGTGCAAAGAAGCATAGAACTGATAAGGGGAAACGTACTTCCAGTAAACATGAATCAAAAACCAATAATACTCTTTCTGGAAGTAGTAAATTGCACAAAAAACGAAAAATGGTCGGTCATGGGGTTTCTGCACCTTTATTGGAGAATGATATGGAGAACAAGACAGATTCGCAGGAAAAGAAAGAGGTATTTCTTTATTATTATTATTATTATTATTATTTTTTAAAGATAATTTGTGGTCTTAAATGTAGTGGGAATCTTTCTTCTTGTAAAATAACTGGTTGGTAAACTTCTTGGTTTTTTTATTTGTTGTTACCTGTTTGTCACTCTCTAAGCATGAATGGAGGGGAAGGGAAGGGGAATTTTTTTTTTCCTCATTTTCGTTTGGCTATTAAATTTTTTAAGGAGGGGAAAATGAAAGCTGGACGATGTTCCTTTGCTAGATCCCGATTTGGGGTATAATATTTCACCTTGCATGGAGGGAATGAGCTTTTGGTTGTTTTATCCGTTTATCTTTATTATTAATTGATATCTCAAAATTATATTAACTTATGAAGGTAGAATTAGTTTGTTTTACAACTTTAATTCCCTTCCTATCCTTCAAACAGAATAACAAAATTCTATCTCCCTTTCCCTTCTTTGTGATTTTTAAGCTTCCAAATACATTAAGTTAAAAGATTTTCTCCTACCTTTCTTTTCTGTCCTTACCTCACAAAACTTCCTTTTATCTCTTACCTAACAATGCATTTTTGTGTTTATTAACATTTATTTATGTGCTTCAGTCTTTTACCCAATAATTGCATGAAATTTCTTTCTATTGTCACATCTAGGTTTTACTTTTTACTGAAAGTCCTTGCTCCTATGATTATTATAATTAGATGAATTTATTTTTTCTATCAGAAGCTTCCTGAGGAACTTAAACAGTCATCAGACGAGTTGGGTAAAGCTGAGAGTCATATGGATGTCACACAAATATCTGAAGATGTTGTTATCCCTGAACTTCAACAGGTTAATCAACTTGTGTTGAGAAAATTCATATAATTTCTTCAGCAATCACATAGATATTGAAAAATACTTGCCAATTTTCTTTTAGTTGTTTAGAATGAACTTGACAAGCTTAATCTTGGCATTTTTCTTCATTGCAGGTTGCTCGGGTATTGGGATGTCGAATTCGAGGTGATAAGGCAAGTTCTTCCTGCAATGTGTCTCTGATGGCCACAGATGACCAGCCCTCTGACGAACTACATATTCCTGGGGTCCAAAATCAAGATGAAAATTTGAGTTGTGATATTGATTCAGATGTAGTAATTGAGAACCTTGCAGAGGGTTGTCCCAACACAAACCAAATTTTTGACAAGGGAGAAGGCCTCAAGGATGGCATCAAAGTGGACAACATGCATGTATATAAAATATCTGCTAGTAAAGATTGTAAAGGAGGAAGCACCATGGATTTATCTTGGAAAGATGACATGGATTCAGGCTCAAAAGTTGTATGTTGTACATATGGAGACGAGTCTGCAATAATGATAGAAGATTCTGTGAAACAATATGAGAAGGCAGTGACCGAGGAGAATGTTGATAATTGTTTAAAAAATCATCACATAGTTGAAATTTCTGAATTTTGTGAACCATGTTCAGCTCCTCCAACTAAAGTCGGAAAAGAAGAGGATATTGAGATGAAAACGGGTAATGGCGGCCAAAATAAAGTTCAGGAGCCTGCCATGTTGGAACCTGTATGTGCAAATGAGGAGACAATGACATCATATGAGTTCTTAGTTAAATGGGTAGGGAAGTCTCATATACACAATAGTTGGATAACTGAGTCTCAACTAAAAGTTCTTGCAAAAAGAAAACTAGAAAATTACAAGGCAAAGTATGGAACTGCTGTGATAAATATATGCGAGGAAAAGTGGAAGCTACCTCAGCGGGTAATTGCTCTTTGTGATTCTAGAGATGGTACACAGGAAGCTTTTGTAAAATGGACTGGTCTTGCTTATGATGAATGCACTTGGGAAAGGTTGGATGAGCCTGTTCTTTCAAAATGTTTACATCTGATTGATCTATTTGATCAGTTAGAACGGCAGACATTGGAAAAAGATGCTAGAAGGGGAGACCCAATAAAGGGGAAGGGTGATGGTCAGCAAAATGAGATTGTTACTCTCACAAAGCAACCTAAAGAACTAAAAGGAGGTGCATTGTTTCCCCACCAGCTTGAAGCATTGAACTGGTTGCGTAAATGCTGGCATAAATCCAAAAATGTGATCCTTGCTGATGAAATGGGTCTTGGGAAAACGGTATCTGCTTGTGCTTTTGTTTCATCCCTATATTTTGAGTTCAAAGCTTCTTTGCCTTGTTTGGTCTTAGTTCCACTTTCCACAATGCCTAATTGGCTTGCTGAGTTCACTTTGTGGGCTCCTAACTTAAATGTTGTGGAATATCATGGGTGTGCAAAAGCAAGGGCCATAATTCGCCAACATGAATGGCATGCGTGTGATCTGAATGGAACAAATAAGAAAACTTCTTCTTACAAATTTAATGTTCTTTTAACTACTTATGAAATGGTTCTTGCTGATTGCTCCTATTTGCGTGGAGTTCCATGGGAAGTTCTTTTGGTTGATGAGGGCCACCGTCTAAAGAATTCAGGAAGTAAGCTGTTTAGCTTGCTCAATACATTCTCTTTCCAACACCGTGTTCTCTTGACTGGTACCCCGCTTCAAAATAATATTGGTGAGATGTATAATTTGCTCAATTTCCTGCAGCCACCTTCTTTTCCTTCTTTATCTTCATTTGAAGAGAAATTTAATGATCTCTCTACTGCGGAAAAGGTGGGTGAATTGAAAAAGCTTGTTGCCCCTCATATGCTTCGAAGGCTTAAAAAGGACGCAATGCAAAATATCCCTCCCAAGACAGAACGAATGGTTCCTGTTGAGTTAACTTCTATCCAAGCTGAATATTATCGCGCAATACTAACCAAAAACTATCATGTATTACGAAATATTGGAAAAGGAGTTGCTCAGCAATCAATGCTGAACATTGTAATGCAGTTGAGAAAGATTTGCAATCATCCTTATCTCATACGGGGTACTGAGCCTGATTCTGGTTCAGTAGAGTTCCTTCATGAAATGCGAATAAGAGCTTCAGCCAAGCTTACTCTGCTCCATTCTATGCTAAAAGCATTATACAAGGAAGATCATCGAGTTCTTATTTTCTCACAAATGACCAAACTTCTTGATATCCTTGAGGATTACCTGACTATAGAGTTTGGGCCCAAAACGTATGAGAGAGTGGATGGATCTGTATCTGTCTCTGATCGTCAGGCAGCAATTGCTCGTTTCAACCAGGATAAAAGTCGATTTGTGTTCTTGTTGTCAACACGCTCTTGTGGCCTTGGAATCAATTTGGCAACAGCTGATACAGTTATTATTTATGATTCTGATTTCAATCCACATGCTGACATCCAAGCAATGAACCGAGCGCATAGAATAGGACAGTCGAATAGACTTTTGGTGTACAGGCTTGTTGTTCGTGCAAGTGTTGAAGAGCGCATCTTGCAGCTTGCTAAAAAGAAACTGATGCTTGACCAGCTATTTGTGAATAAGTCTGGATCTCAGAAGGAAGTGGAAGATATTCTTCGTTGGGGAACAGAGGAACTTTTTAGTGATTCTTCAAGCATGAATGCGAAAAGCCCTGGTGAAAGCAATAGCAGCAAAGATGAGGCACTAACAGATATTGAGCAAAAGCAGAGGAAAAGGGGTGGTGGTCTTGGTGATGTATACAAGGATAAATGTACAGATGGTGGGAACAAGATTGTTTGGGATGAAAGTGCAATTGCAAAATTGCTTGACCGTTCAAACCTTCAATCTGGGACAGCTGATACTGCTGAAGTGGATTCTGAGAATGACATGCTTGGGTCTGTAAAGGTGATGCATTGTATTTAAATAATTACTTGATATGCTATTATAATATGATATCATGAATTGCGACATAGTAAACTATTATATTTTGCTGTTATATTGGATCAAAGCCTGCAAAGCAATGATTTAATACATCTTGCAATTTGAGTTTTAAGGCTTACTTTTGGATTGATTTTAAAGCTGTATAAGATAGGATATTATGGGGATATTTAGTTTGTGAAGAGGAGTATCAGGACAGCATTGTTTAAGGCACTAGGGCAGTAAGGTTCAAAGGGGTCCTGAAGCCTGAGTGCAAGATGCAAGGGGCAGGCATGTGGTTTGCAGAGGTCAGCACAAGAAAAATAAATTTTATATATTTACAGAAGATATGTGCATAAATCAGAGTATAGATAAAATAAAACAAGTTAAAATGTTCATAAGAAATTTCAAAATATTATACTTACCAGGTACAGTTGTAGATTGTTTATTCAAAAACCAATTTCTAAATAATGTCACTTTTCTGATTGATTATTTCTTTATCTCTTTGCTGAGATAGACAGACAGAACAAACTTATGCATATGATCATGTTTAATGCATAATAGTAGAGCTGGTCGTGTGTACAACTTATATCCTTGAAATTGACAGTATATCCCCCAGATAGCTATGCTTCATTTATTTATTTATAATAGTTACATTAACTCAAATCTATTCTTTGAAGCTTAATGTACATTCTTAGTGCTGTTTTTTGTTAAGACGAAAAAAATAAAGCCAAATGAGATTGGCAAGGTGTTTCTGATTTTGCAGAAAGTTGCACCTGGAATAAGTTTTAAAGAGAGATTTGAGAGATGTGAATGCTGGATATTTGAGTATCAATGGCAGGCAATTCATTTTGTGGTGGTTAGGTAGGATTTTCTCTTGTCACCACTTGACTTTCTAGGTGAATTCACACAGGTTCATGAAGTTGTGATGGTGACTTGCTAGTGAGGAAGATTGACAGCATTGGGGCCTTGTTAGGCACACCTTTATGAAATCTTGTGCTATGCAACAATTTGGCACCTAGGCAGTAACTTGTGTGAGACTTTTATGTTGCCTTTTTTAGCCTAATAGAGGCATTGGCTTCATAGCTTGGCATGCTTCGTGCCTTGGTTATGTCTTTAGAAGCTACAGATCAAATTAGGGACCAATATAAAACAAAAGACATATGGAATTTGGGTTGTTTTCTGTGCAGTTTTGGAGTTTTGCATTTTGTGGACTGTAAATTGAGGTGAATTGAATATTGAGAGTATTATGGAGAAATTAATTGTTTTTAGTGAAAGGTTTTTAGCCAGGGTAGATGGAAAGTATTCCTAGACCTGAACGTGAAATGTTTGGATTATATGATGGTTGTTGGTTTATTGCTGACCTTCACTCACCACCTTAAAGATCTGAGTGAATCATGCTTTTAAATGTTGAATGGTGGTTATGTTGCACGTTGTCTCCCAGCTGAAGGGGTAGTCCCAATTGTTGCCAGTTTTTAGAATATCATTATCTGTCAGTAGCATTGGTATAATAGGATTTTTGCCGAACAAGTATACATTTCCTGGCTTTTTTCTTCTTAAACCAGTGTAATAGGAAGGATATTTAAATCTCAATAAAAAAGGATGCCCTTGCTGTACAAGCTATCCCACTTTGCAAGCATTGGAGGAGAGTTGTACATAGCATTTCCCTCTCATTTTTGCGGAGTGGTTTCCATGAGTTGAATCGCATGATCTTCAGCAAGGAGTTAATAATTTTGTTTCAATATTTTTTCTTCTATTAACAATTATTTTTTGAGTTGCTCACTCATCATGTTATTGTTGTGAGGAAAATGGCCTATCATATAATTAATTTTATGGGTTGCTTGGCTGCCTGATTAAAAAATTCAATTTATGTAAAGTAGCTTTTTGATGTCAACCCTTTGGTTTTCAAATGCTTTTCATTGTGCTTAATATTCTTAACCCTTTTCTATTTTATTTTATTTTTTGTTTCATTTGGCTTTGCTTTGGTATTTTATTTAGAGTTAACCAAGTAAATCCCCATGATATTTGCTTTTAAATACATTTGAACCCCTACTATTTCAAAATTATTAAATTTAGTCTTTGATCATAAAAATATTAAATTGGCATGATATTTTAGCCATGGTTGTTAAAGGCACACCCGAGGCGCAAGGCTCACCAGGCTCCAGCCTTAGCGCCTTGAAAATCTAAAGGAGGGCGTCATCACAAAGGCGAGCGCCTTGAGCCTAAGGCGAGGTGTGCCTAGGCATGCCTTTGTGATATTAATTGAATATTTGGTTTTTTTTGTTTTTGTTTTTAGTGTGGGGAAATCTAAATTATTGATTATAAATTGAAAAAAACTCTTATTAGGTCTTACCACACTTAATTATTTCCAAAAAAGCAATAAAAAAGAAAAAAAAAAGTTAGGGCAAAGAAAATATTTCTTCCAGCTTCCACAGAGAAAATTTGAACAACACAATTTAGGCGCAAGACTAATTGTGCTTTGCTATAATAATTCATAATTGATAAGTGTTAGAACTTGTTAAATACATTATTAGTAAGTTTAGGATCCTTGTATATTTAACAAGCCTATAAGCCTTGTGTTTTGGATATCAAACCTTAATTAAGTTTTTTTTTTCTTTGTGTATGTTTTTATTTTGTTGTTATGACTTATGTATTTTCAGTTTTAATATTTATAATATTATTTCCCCTTGTTAGTAGTCTAATAATAAAATTTATAATTTTTTTCAATTATTTTTTATTTTTGCGGCTCATGTCACTCAGGAGCACTTTGCGCGTAGGCTCCATGACCCCTTAGCGCCTTAGTGCGCCTTGCGCTTTTAATAACTATGATTTTGGCCCATGTCATGCTAAAATATATTATACTTTGATCCCCGAAATTTTCAAATTTTGGTGGCATTTTGTTTATTGACTTATTATATTAAAAAAACTTAATACTTTAAATTGCGCATTTTTTATCAATTTTATTGTTAGGACAAACTGCTAATGTTGAATTAGCATGGGCTCAAATGCTTATAAGGTCAAACCTCATTTTTTTAACCATGCTTTTTATTTGTACTGGCATGCTATTTCTATTGAATCGTCTAACAACAAATACATAGAAATGAAATCTTGTTAATTATTATTTTTGATTGAATGATAGCACTGTTTTCTGCTGTGCAGTCTGTAGAATGGAATGATGAGACAACAGAAGAACAAGGGGCAGGCGAATCACCTCCTGCTGTGGTGGATGATATATGTGGACAAAATCCTCACAATAAAGAGGATATTTTGGTTCCTGCCACAGAAGAAAATGAATGGGAAAGGCTTCTGCGGTCAAGGTGAGGAGCCTTTATTTGTGATCATCTTTTTCTTTTTTTAATTGTAGTTATCTTTCCTTATATTGTATGCTGTAAATAAGAATTGAACTATTTCAGTTAAATTTTGAGAGTTAATATAAATGATTCTGTCTGCAAGTTTCCTTTTTTTTTTTAATGCAGCCAGTGAACTTTTGCTGGAGTTGCTTTATTTTATTTATTTATTTATTTTGGTTCAAAAAAAATTTCCCCTATTTTATAACACCATTGAGCTATATAAGAGTTGCTGTTTTTGGTTTCATTATATGGCCAATTAGCTAAATGAGGACAACATTATTCTACATCACTGGGTGGCAACTCACATGCAAGTGGGAAAATTATTTTGGAGATCAAAATACGAAGTGTGAGGCAGTTGAATGTCGTCAAATTTCTGTCCACCAAATTATTATTATTATTTTTAACAATTTTGTTTAAATTCTGTCTTAAAAGTTGATATAAATCTAATTAAATCAATGCATTGTGAACTAAAAATGGGCGATTTTATTAAGAAATTTGATACATTGGCCTGAAATGTGGTGAATATGTAGAAACTTTTTGCAGCATTATTTACCTCCACCCCAGTATGGGATGATCAAGGTGTGTGCTATAACTATAAATATGAGAAAAAAAAAATGCAGGTAAAAAGGATATAATGCAATATACTGAAAATTTTAGGGAAAATTACTATTTGTCTTTTGAGGTTTGACATATTTCACTACTAGTCTCCTGAGGTTTAAAAATTATACGATTTGCCTCTTCAATTTTATTTCCGTTAAACTATATAGTCTTTCTGTTAAATTTTAAGGCATTTACCATTAGTCAGAAAAAATATTGTCTTTTATTCAGGGGCTACTAATACAATATGTCAAATTTTAGGATGCTAATAGTATAGTAAATCAAACTTGCAGGGGTACAAATACAATTAGTCAAACTTTAAGAGGGTAAATAATAATTCTTTTTGCCATTTCACCACAATATAATGTTTTTCTAACCGAAAATCTAATGGAATGACGTATTAGTATAATATGACAAAACAAAGGGGGCAAATCGTATAATTTTTAAATCTTAGAGGGATATTAGTATAATATGTCAAATCTCAGATGGTAAATAGTTATTTTCTCAAAATATTAGATATTCATGGTGGTGGAAATTGCTGTGGTCTTATAATTATCAAGTTGTGTCTCATGCTGCTAATGATATTTGTTAACTTGATTCGCTATTACTTACACTCATTAAGATGTGCTATTTCACTTTAGATTGAATTGCATTCTATGGCTTGTGGTAGTTTGGAGAATGATTATAATGGATGTCATATACCTTTATGTTTTGAAATGCTAAACCACGACATATGGAGGCTTTAGAAGATCTTATTTATGTTGTGATACAGTATGTTTAAAGCCTTTAATGAAATCTTTCTTTTTCAATTGTGACTTAAATGTATTTTTTTTCTCAAATTAGTAAATTAGGAAAATTATTGGATGCATATGAGGATAAACCATGGTATAATTCTAAGGCTGTTGTACTTTGACTTCATATCATGGATCATGAAGCAACCTTCTTGTGGTGTGAGGGAAGTCAGGCCACATGCATTTGAGCTCTTATAAAATGTTGCTATATAATTATATTTGTGTAGTGTTTTCTTATCAATGCATCCCTTGCATGGCCAAAGAAGACCTTGAGTTGGGGTTGAGTACATGTCCAACTATAGCAATGTTTGGAACTGAATGGGATTTAGGAAAGCTGAAACTAAGAGCATTACATAATTTTTTGGTTGCCTGGCGGTAGGCGACCTCAAAGAGGAGCAGGTGACCTTAAAGAGGCACAGGCGAGGCACGCCTCTTTAATATTTAGGGTTTTTATTACTTGTTTTTGGTCTTTTAAGACAAAACAATCTCAACTTTTTATCATACACTTAAAGTAGGTTATGTGGGGTTTACCCACACCTAATTGTTTCACCAAAAAAAAAAAAAAGAAGATTAAAAGAATAGGAAGAGGGCAATGAAGAAAAAGAAGATAATTTCAATGAAGAAGAAGATATTGAAGGAGGAGAAGAAAACTTCATGGAGCTTATTGATAATAAGTGATGAGTGATGTGATGATTATAATTAATATTTAGTAGGAGATTAGAAGTGTAGAACCTAGACCCTAATTACAAATTTATAGTAAACTAGTAATGAAAAATGCTTTAGGATTTCTACTATATTATAATAGTACTACTCTAGGACTATGACTTTTAGCTATTTATAGAACTATATTTTACTTTTATTACCTCTTTTGCGTATGTTCTTATGGTGTTTTAAATGCCTATTAAACATTATGTTTTGCTATTTTGAAATGCATTTTTTGGTATTGAGTTAAGTTCATAATTTTATTATGTATGTATTGTGTTATGAGTTCTAGATTTATTTTATTTCATTTTATTTTTTGAGTCTTACTTTTGTCGGGCACGTGCCTCACCTTGCGCCTCAAGTGATAAGAGCTCTTAGCCCCTTAGTGCGCCTTTTGCCTTTAACAACTTTGAAAATAATTGCTTTAATTTAATGAAGTGAAGCTTAAATTTCACTGGATTGTTTCGTGGATTTTCAACTTCCATTTTGTACATGATCTAAACTTGATATGGATTGTTACTTGGTGATAGGAATTGGATGTGTTTGACCCTTTTCTTTGGAACTTTTCAATGCAGAAGTCAAAAATTTATGCTTTGAGGACTTGGAAATCAAGACTTTAGAAAAAGAAAAATCTTGAGTTTCATTTCCAATAAAAAAAAAAAAGAAAATAAAAGAATGAATTATTAAGGTTAGAAATAGGTTCTTTGTGTATATTAAGATGGTTATATCTGGTTCTGATTTTTAATTAAAGAGGAAGAATCAAAGTTCTCGGAATAGGATGCTTGTTTATGTGGTTAGTGATTCTTCTTAAATGCATTGCAATATTTTTGAAGGAATGAAATAGTATGGAGAATTTGCAGCTTTGAGAGCTTTTGTTGATTCAGTGTCTAGGATTTCTGTTAAGATTTCTCTTTCTTTACAGGCCAATCCTACAAAATACAAACTCAGAGAATACTCAAAGCTTAATACTCATTAAATTTCGCAGTTATAACACTTAAATATCTTCCTGATTTCATTCTGAAACCCATAATCAAACTTTCAAATATTGCGAACTGCACATCCCAAATTTGAAATCACTGAACCTTAATTCTAATTTTGGTTTTCAGGAATTTTCTCCTTGATGTCTTGTATTTTCTAATTTCCAATCAACAAAAAAATACATATGTTTTCAGCAGAGTTTACTGTATTAAAAATCTGGAAACTGGAGGAAATAAGATAATTGTTGTAATTTTACCTACTAAGAACTTCAATGAGAGTGCGTAGGAAATAAGAGAATAAGTTTGTGGGAGGAAGCACACAGAATTTAAAGTATTTTTAGTAAACCCTATCCAATTGAGGCCATACTTGCTTCAAATTATATTGCTTGTTAAATTGCCAAATTTTATCAATTCCTTAGTTATGTTCACCAATGACTTTATCAATATTGTATTCTTGCCAAAATAGAATCTGATTACTTTAGAAAGTATCCACTAACTTATTGATCATTAATGATCACTTGTTTTAGTAACATGTACATTAGATTGAATGCAGTAAATTTTTTATTCCTTTCTCTAGCATTTTAATTCTACATTTTCTCGTGTCTGCTAAACAGTCTCTAATTACTCAAATAACATTCTGTTCCTGTTTGTCACATTATTAAATTACTTACATTTTGTTTTATGGTTCACTGGGTTTCTAGATGGGAAAAATATCAGAGTGAGGAGGAAGCAGCTCTTGGTCGAGGGAAGCGCCAGAAGAAAGCTGTTTCTTATAGGGAAGCTTATGCTCCACATCCGAGTGAAACATTGAGTGAGGTACACTTTATTTTTTCACTTCGCATGATTACATCTTCATTGAGCCTATTATAGATTCTCTATAGGGTGAATTGTGATGCTAATCCAGATTGTTATAGTGATTAATTGTTTTTTCTTCAATCCTCATTAGTATCAGTTTCCCTTGTTAATGTGCTAAAGCAGAGTGGTGGTGAAGAAGAACGGGAGCCAGAGCCAGAGCGGGAATATACACCAGCTGGACGAGCTCTGAAAGCAAAGTAGTAAGTCTTTTTATATTTCTCTAATTTATTCTGTGTCATCATTTTTGAATGGAGATCCAGACAGAATACTGGAAGTTTGAAATTGTTGGGACATTTATTACCAACAACAGTTCACCTATGATTTGATAGAAGCTTAGAAAGTTAAGAATGAATCTGAGGAGGTCTTGTTGGCTGAAATAGTGCCTTCTTAAGTGAGAGATGCCAATTTGGAGGAATGACAAAATAGTTTTCTAAATCATTTTGATATTTGATACTCTGATTCTGGATGTCCTAGGATCATTAGTTTTAAAGACATAATCGATCTTGTTTGAATTGTGCAATTCTCTGTTCAAATCCTTGGCTCTATCCGATTCCATAACCTTGTGAATCGATATTCACCAGTATACCTGAACCGTGACCTAATCCAGTATATCAATTATATTCACCAGTATACATGAACTGTGACCTAATCCAGTATATCAATTACAAACAAGGTGATGCCAGTGCAAATTGATTGATTTGTTGTTAGACCTTTGGGATCCATAACTTCATATTTATGATTTAACTTAAAATTATCTAGAGCCTATTCCACCTACTTCTTGTGTCCTTAGTTTTAAAGGGACACATCCACTGTTAGAATTGTGATACATTTGCTATTGCTAGAATTGTGCGGTTTCAGATTGAAATTGTAGGTTCTATTCTAGACCCTAGCCATTTGAATTTCTGGGGTGAATTTTCATTCACAATTTTACCTGAATTATGACCAAATCCACTATATCATTTGTGAACGGGGTGACACGTTCAATGTTGTTATAATTTTGATACATTTGACATTGTTAGAATTGTGCAATTTTCAATTTTCAATTGTAGGTTCTATTCTATTCCACACCCAAGCCATTTGAATTTCTGGGGTGAATTGTAATTCACAATTGTACTTGTATTATTACCAGATCCAGTAAATCATTTGTGAACAGGGCGACTTAAATATGAATTAATCGATTTGTTTTTTGGGTTGTGGGGCCTACAACTTCAGATTTATGATTTAACTTAAAATTACAAATAAAGAGCCCCTAAAAACTTAGATGCTTTTCTTCCATCTACCACTTGTATCGCTCTCACTCTTTTCGCTCTTTTTTGTTTCCTTTTCCTTTTTTACCCCCATGTTGTTGGCATTGTGAGACCTTCAAATTTTTATTTAACTAGTGTAGTCAAAAAAGCTCATTTGGTGCACTTAAGCACTCTGGAGAAGTTCAAAATGGATCCATCACTTCATGTACAATTAAATACTTTTTTTAAAAGGTGATAAGCTGGGACTTTTATTTTAACAGACTCAAGTTGGCAGCTATTAGTCTGTTACAACAGACTATTAATTTACTATCATTAGCTTTAAATACTAGATTCCTACATAATTACATAGATTCTTTTTTATTTTTTGAATGTTGTGGAGTTCTTTCTATCATGTGAAGTGACTTTTCACAAGTTTTACTTGATGGTGTTTGCTAATATTTATGATTCATATTTTTTAGTATATTATATTATTTTACTAATAAATTATATTAGAACTATAGCACTTTGCTTCATTTAGGCGAGTGCTTTTTTTGCACTTTGCACTTTAAAGCGTTAGGATGGTAGATCGCCTTGAATGTGCCTATCGCTTTTAACTACTTTGTATTTAACTCAAAATTACTAATAAAGAGCCCCTAAAAACTTGGATGATTTTCTTCCACCTACCCTTAGTATCCTCGCCCTCTTTTCCGTTTCCTTTTTTGTGTGTGTGTGTTTTTTTTTCTTTTCTCCTCCACCTTCTCTTGACCATTGGCTACTTTTGTCTTCCTATCCATTCACATTTTAATTTAACTCCCTATACCTGGTTTAACTTTTTGTTGTATGATCACCTGTAAGTAAGGTTTCTAGCACAGGAAGTACTGTAGATTTTATAATGTGCAATGTATAATAATAATAATAATAATAATAATAATAATAATAATAATAATAATAAAAAAAAAAAAAAAAAACACGTTGCCTGTTGGCTAAATCATAATTCCATAATTGTAGAATTATGTGATATTTTGATGTATTTTACCTATTTTATGTGGGCATACATCATTAATTTTGCGAATTTCTTCCAAATCTTATGTTTTAATTTTTTCCTCAATTTGCAAACTAGGAATTTGACAATTAGACAACTATGGATGCATTAACTTCTTAGTTTTAAGATCTCATCAATAACCAAAAAAGAGAAAAATCTTAATAAATCCTGCAATTATTTTCACAAAATGATGAGATAACTAACCTAAGAATGGTGGAACCTGAAGCTTTCTTAGAAGAAAACAGTGTGCTTTTAGTTGCAGTAATAGTACATGTAGTTTTTTAGGAATGATAAATAAGGAATGATTCATACACCCTGATCCAGAAGGTAAATATGATAGGGCGTATTGTACTGTTCGTGTGAAATCATGGGTTGTTAAATTGACCTTTCCTTTTTTTAACAGTGCTAAGCTTCGCGCTAGGCAAAAAGAGCGGCTTGCTCAGCGGAATGCAATTTCAGAATCGCATCCCAATGAGGGACTACCTGTTCCTGAGTCACTGCTTCAGTCTCACTGTCTTCCCGCTGATGAGAGGGGCAAGGATCAAGTAATAGAGTTAGTTCAACAACCCAGAGAGAAGTCATCAGTAGTTGACATAGAGGATAATAAATTCCCTCAGGCATTTGATACACCAAAGAGTAAAGCTGAGTCAACTTTAAGGTTTGGTCGAGTATCAAAGCATAAAACGAGCAGTCATCTGGATCTTTCTCCTTCTCACCCTTCTCCTGATATCAGCCTTCTAAGTCAAGAAAATCAGGTTGCCGGACGTACAAACTACAACTTGTTACCAGTTCTGGGATTATTTGCTCCCAATGGTAACCAGTTCATCCACAGAAACTCATCAAGATCCAACAGTAGACTAAGCAAGCTGGCAACTGGACCTGAGTTTCCTTTTTGTCTACCTGCTTCTGCTGAAGCTTCAGTTGATACAGATGTTAAACATCATGATTTTATCCATGACAAATCAAAATTTCAGGAAGCATCTGCAGAAGTTCTGCAACAGCACCTTAAAATTAGATTGTCTGATGGTTGGCCTCCATTCAGTCCGGTACTCTTATGTCTCTCTCTCTCTCTCTCTCTCTCTCACACACACACACACACACACACACACAAACACATGTGCGTGCAAATTCCAAGTTCATTAACTTTATATGCATTTCAAGTCCATAGATTCTATTAACTTCATTACTTTTGGATCCTACTTGTGCATGCAATTGTGATGCCGCTCTTTTTATCTTTTGCTTCTGCAGTGTCCTCTGCCTGTTCCACAAGGAAAGAGTTCTGATCATTCTGAGGGTCTTAGTTCAAGTTTTGCTGATTTCCAGGAAAAAATGCCATTACCAAATTTGCTTTTTGATGAGAAACTGTTGCCCAGATTCCCAATTCTTTCCAAGTGCATGTCAACACCACACCTGGACTTATTACCTAGCTTATCACTTGGGAGCAGACATGATGCTGTAAATGACACTACACGAGACCTTTCAGCAATGCCCTTTTTGCCCAATTTGAAATTCCCCCCTCAAGATGTTCCAAGATATAATCAGCTAGACAAGGAGGTGCCTCCCATGCTGTGTTTGGGTCAGATACCATTTAGCTTACCATCATTTCCTGAAAACCACAGGAAGGTTCTTGAAAACATAATGATGAAGACTGAGTCTGGTTCAAGTAATTTGTACGGAAAGAAATCAAGAATAGATTGTTGGTCTGAAGATGAACTTGATTTTCTCTGGATTGGTGTTCGTAGACATGGACGAGGTAATTGGGATGCTATGCTTAGAGACCCAAGGTTAAAATTTTCTAAGTATAAATCTTCAGAAGATTTGGCTGCTAAATGGGAGGCGGAACAAAAGAAGATTTTAGATGCACCTTCATTCCCTGTGCCAAAGATAACAAAGTCGCTAAAATCGTCCAAATTATCTTCATTTCCTAATATTCCTGAAGGAATTATGGCACGTGCTTTGAATGCCAGTAGACTTGTCACCCCAAAGTTTCAGGCCCATCTAACAGACATGAAACTTGGCTTTGGTGATTTGTCTTCGAGCCCGCCACATTTTGAGCCATCTGATCAATTT
This sequence comes from Balakata baccata, assembly GCA_949630135.1. Lineage (NCBI taxonomy): Eukaryota > Viridiplantae > Streptophyta > Magnoliopsida > Malpighiales > Euphorbiaceae > Balakata > Balakata baccata. The sequence goes on from CATIWF010122266.1 coordinate 45,737, forward strand.
GGTTTGCATAGTGATCATTTTGGGCCAATTACTTGGAATCCTGAGAAATTCCGCACAAATTTTGCTGGAGATTCTTCTGCAGGACCCTCATCCTCTGGTGTTTCTAGGGAAATGCCGTTTCTGCTCAATTCTCTTGGAGCAAGCAACCTAGGTTCTCTGTGTGTGAATAACACTAATAACTTTGATTTACAGGGAAGAGAAGACGAAAATGGCACCATGAAGCATGGGAAGTTGCCGAGTCTTCTGGATAGATCATTAAATATATATAGTGACTCCCAAAATAATGTTGGAAATGGTGAGTCCAGCAGTTCAGCTTTGTTACCAGAGTTGAATAAAGGGCTAAATAATATTCATTCGAAGGGAAAAGAAGTAATTGGAAGTAGTCCATCAAAGAACAAGCTACCACATTGGCTTAGGGAAGCTGTAAACACTCCTGCTAAACCCCCAGAACCTGAGCTGCCACCCACTGTATCAGCAATAGCTCAGTCGGTTCGTATACTCTATGGAGAAAATAAACCTACAATTCCTCCTTTTGTCATACCAGGTCCGCCTCCCACCCAACCAAAAGATCCAAGACGGATTCTGAAGAAAAAGAAGAAGCGGAGATCACTTATTTTGGAGCAATTCCCACAAGACATTGCAGGAAGCATGCAGAATTTCAAAAGCAGCATTCAAAGCAGCAATGCTGCTTCATCCTGTATCCCACCTGCTCCAACATTTCAATCACTTCAACCTATAAATCCTAGAACTTCAGGTCTTGCGTGGAATGAATCTGACCCAAGCTCACATTTTCCTAATTTAAACATGATAAACTCGTTGACATCATCTTCTTACTTAAACCTCCCGAAGAAAACAAGAATGGGTTTGTCTCCCTCACCGGAAGTGCTTCAATTGGTAGCATCCTGTGTTGCTCCAGGCCCACATTTGTCAACTGGTTCAGGCATGACTAGCAGTAGCTTCCCAGAAAACCAGATGTCCTTGCCAAAGACTAGTGACCAGCTAGGACTTTTGGATTCACAAGATGCTGTGGAAGAAAATAAGGAAATGCAGATCTTGCCTCCTGATGTGGGCGTGCTTTCAGAAGACAAAGCAGTCCCTGGTAGTGGCGGTTCTAGCAAGACAGACACGGATCCTTCTGAAGGCGAAAAACCTATTATAGAGATATCATCGGAGGGAACTGTATCAAATCATCTTGTGAGTGAGCATGAATCATAGCCATAGCTTGGAATGCTGTGGAACATTATTATTCTTTCAGGCTATTGGAGTTCCAGGCTTTCAGTGAAATACTCGAATTTTTGTAGGCATGATGTAATGAGTGATAACTAGCATATATAGGATCATGTAAGACAATCTTGTGTAAAGTTACTGTAAGGGAAAATGAAATGCAGTGTTTTCTGCTTGGTATTACTGTTTTTCTGTCTACAAAGGATATGTATTATCTTGGTTTTAAAATTTTATGCATCCAAGTCGTTGATATCCAGTCGAGGACATCAAATAACATTGTAACGACTTTTCCAAATATCATAAGTTGTTGATGTCCTGTCGAGGATATGAAGATAAAATTGTAGCGACTACTCTTAATATTATTGATCAAATGCTCAAGTGTCATTTGGGATTGTTGATTAAATGCTAAATATTTTATAAATAAAAATGAGTTAAAATAATTTAAAATTGAAAATAAAAAACAATTCAATAATTCTTCAGTTAAAAAATTATATTAATTCAAAATTGAGTTAAATCAGTTAATAAAATAAGTTTCCAATTGAAAATTAGAAAGTGAGAAATCTGAAAAAAAACCAAAAAAGCTTAACTTATCAAATATTATTTTGTATTTTAAATAGGGATGAACATTCAATAATTCAGTTACTAAATTGAAAAAATTTTTGATAAACAAACATTGAATTTTTCAAGAAAGCCTTCCTGATTGCCAAACCAAAAAAAAAAAAAATTCTATTGTTGTTATTGAATTCAAAATTTCGGTAATTTCTCAAATATTGAGTTTCTAAACTTAAATTTATCAAATTTTTTAACTTATTTAATTATAATAAAAATATTGTACAAATAAAAATATCACATAAATTAAAATACCGTAAATTAACATGTTTTTAAAATAAAATAAAAAACATATTGTTTGACAAATATAAATATTATAAAAATTTAAAATAAACTTAATATTAAAGATACAAAATACTAAAGTTCATGAAATTACAAACTTTAAATTACCAATATTCCACAAAGTACTAAAGTCTAGCAAAGTCTTTTTCAAGAATGAGGATGAAATTCGGTAATTACTGCAATAAATTACTGAATAACTGAAATAACTAAAATCTTATTATTGTTATCATACATAATATTTTATAGTATGGTAATTGTTTATCGAAATTAAACGGTTATGTTCGATAAATCTGGATTATTGAACTATTGCACACTCCAAAATCTACTTATTTCTCTTACCTTTTAATTGTTAACCCCTTTTTTTAATTGGAATTGTCAAATATGTCAATCGTTCCTTCAATTGCAATGTCATATAGGTCCTCGTTTTCTTCTCTCCATTTCTTGCCTTAATTCCGCTTTAGTTTGATCATCAGCACATGCTTGGACTTCTAATGATTCAAGAGCTAAGTTATTGGAAATTTTACTAAAATGAAAAAAGTTGGTAAATATTTACAAAAATATCACCCCTTAAAATTTTTTTGTTAAATCAAACATGCCTGAAGTGCCTAAAAATATTACAAAAATGCGAAAAATCAATATTTTTCCAAGGTTTACTTAAGGTTCACCACAAAATTAAAGAAAATTGAAGTTATAAAAGATTTATCAAAGATTTACTTAAGCTTTACTCAAGTTATGTAATAGTTAACAACTAGGGCTTGATTGTAATATATGAATACATGACACATAAGTGGTAATTTGGTAATTAAAAGTAAGAATATAAAATACATGTATATATGAATTAGTTTTGAAAATGAATGAGAGATATATTGGAGGTATATGTGTAGTATATTGGCTGATTTTGGCTTCAGTTTCAAGAAATAGATAAAAGAAATTGAAAATAGTGAGAAATAAAGGTGTCACGGCCATAACACAAGGTTCACGGCCAGGACCATCAAAATTATGGGATAAACATGACTGTTCAAGGTCGGTTGCTACAGTAACTCTTCATGGCTGTGAAGGAAAACCTTTATTATTGTGAAAGGTGAGTATATAAGGGTTTTTCCATGTTCTTATCACAATTTTCACCATCTTTTCCATCCTCAAACCCTAAACCCCTTTCACACACACCCAAGAACACCAAAGGAGTGATTTTTCATGGTTTTTGAGCGAATTAACACCAAACCAAGAAAAGGAACAAATTAAAGCAAGATTTGAAGAAATTATCATCTTTAGTGAAGTTTTGGATGAGAGACAAAGTTGGTGCAAGAGAGCCCATGAGTTCTTTGCATGGTTAAATGTGCTTTCTACCATTAAGAGGTAAGAAAATACAAGAAAACCATCTCTTTACCATGATTATGAAGTTATATGAAGAGCTCGTGTTATTTGAATGGAAACCCTTGGAGGGAGAAGAAGGGTGATAAGGTTTTATGTGTATTTATGTTCTTTGAAGTTATTGGAAGTGAGATAGCATGATATGGAGTAGAAATCATGCATAATAACCATAGTTTGGGGAGCATGGGATAGTTTTACATTTTTATCATATTACCATAGACATAGTATTTGATATATGATATTATTTGTGATAGGAAAACAAGGACAAGAGGGAGGAGATCAACAAGGAGAGTAGGTAGCTCCTTAGTTAGGTTTTTGTCAAACTCCTAATAAAGGTTTATACATATATGCATTGTTATTTGTTCCTTAAATGTGATAAATGCATGTAACGATTGAGTTATGTGTAATAATGGTATTAAGTATGCTTAATTGCTAAGTATTATGATATTATTGAAATTGAAAATATAAAATAGCATGTTTAAATGTTAGGAAGTCAATTAGAGTATTGACTATTCATAAGTATGATAATAAGCAAGAAAACAGCAATGTGACATAGAATGTACATTATAGGAAAGCTTGAGTTGTGAGCTTGGTTGTGACCCATGTCATGTGATAATTTGAGTTTTCTTAACTTGTTATTTGTATGAAATGACCATGGATGATTTGCATATATGTTTAGGAAGTGTTTATAAGTGAAATTTTGACAAAATTTGACCATAGGCACAAGTTAGGTCCTTTCACAACCAGCATCACAACCATGTTGAAACTTTCATGACCATGAAAGGTTAGTCCAATGCCTTTCACGCCCATGCTTGAAGCCCTACAAATTTTGTCTTGGCCGTGAAGACACTATTTACAGCAATAGTGACTTATGTTTAAATAATGTTTTAGTGGGTCCGAAACATGTTGAACATGCTTAAATGTTAAAGTATGATGCTAAAACATATGAAAACAAGTTGATAAGTATAAATGTGATATGTGAACATGTGTGTGTTACATGAAATTCAAGGGTAATAAGAAAGAATGTGAGTAAAATAAAGAGATTCTTTAATATAAATGCCCATTTCTCTACTTGAGGACTACTTTAAGGTAAATGATGCATCATGAAGGGGATAAGCAATATGTATCGATGAGATGTATGAGTGAGGATTAGGTTGTCTAACCTTGGTCTAGGTGCTTCTGTTCCTCGTACTCATACGCATTATACTCAGTCAGGTTAGCTAAGCTCAGATTTTGAGTAAGCATGCTTGACTTGAGGGAGCTCAAATAAGCATACAAATTACAGTGGATGAGTAAGTTGTCTAGCCCTGAATTGGATGCACCTTCTCCATACATTGTATACAAAGTGAGTAGGATGTCTAGCCCTGGACTAGGTGCGCCTACTTCACACCCTATATTCGGCCAATCCGGGAATGAGGCTTGAGCTATTTGTCGAGGTTGATTATTGAAAAAGAAAAGAGAATGAGACAAACAGAGATGATGATGATGATGATGATGTAATAATAATAATAATAATAATAATAATAATAATAATAATAATAATAATAATAACAACAACAACAATAACAACAACACTACATGCATGTGATACAACATTCCTATAATTTTCATAAACATGATTCATATGTTCATATGCCATGATTTATTCTATGCTATGTGTTGATAGATTACATGGAAAAATTCCAATGCCTATATGTACCACTGAGCTAGAGATAGCTTAGTGTGTGTTTTTCTCATGTAGGTCAAAGAGCTTATAGATAGTTAAAGTTGAAGAAAGAGAAGTTAGTCAGAGCCCATATCGAGTGCAAACATTTGTGACCCGGTTTATGGGTTTATCTTATCATGTTTTGTATCTTGTATTAATATGCATATGGGGGCAGTATTTATGGCATGTAATATGAAACAATGATGATGTATATATGTTGTACATGTAAGAGGCCTTGAGCAAAAACTAAATATTGATGTATATGATGATATGATGTGAAAAGAAAAAAAAAGGGCCATTCTAATATGTGTATGAGTTTAATATATAAGATGAAAATGATTAACCAGTAATAAGAAAAGTACTGATAATGGCATCCTATCTATATAATGGGATTAGTCCTATTATAGGGTGATATAATGAGCATAGTCCTATTATATAAGTAGGGCATCACAAGTTATACATAAGATTTATCCAATGTTTACTAGAAATGTCATGTCCGCGAGTTTGGGCATAGTTGTTACACGAGTGTGGAGAGACATGAGAGTATATGAGAGCGATACTGTGGGTATATGAAGGCTTATTTGAGGTTTATGCATGGTATTTAGGCAAAAGTTGGCTTAAGTTTAGAGTTTAGGATCAAAAAGGCATAAAACGAACTAAGCTGTGAGACAATCAAGGGCATGACTGCATGAGTCATGGTTGTGACTGTCGAGATGATGTGTTCTGGTGAATTTTGAGTACTAAGGGAGTCACGACCTTGACAAGTCTGTTATAAATAGGTTTAGCCCCGTTATTCATTTTCACACGGTTTAAAAAGCCCTAGCATTCGATGTTCTTTCAACCTACAGTAAATTCCACCATTTCTCAAATCTTAGCCTTTAAAACACAAGATTTACCATTTAGAGTGAGATTCATCAAGGATTTGGAGAAAGGAAGCAAGGAAGAGAGGAGTTTTAGAGAGAGGATAGTTGGGGCTTGGAGGAAGCTCGGGAGCCTTCATAAATTAGGGATGATTTTGGCCTTCAAGAGATAAAAAATAATGGCTATTCATCTCTTTTGCATGAATTTTGGATAGATAATAAGGGTAACATGAAATTGGGTGAAGAACCATTTGTAAGTGGATGGAACTGAAGAGTGATCTTGAGTTTTCTTGGGGGAAACCTCACTTTGATGCTAGATTAAGTGGATGACCACATTTTTAGTGGAGTTTGAGTGATCAATGACCTAGCTTGAGGAGTTAGGGTTTGTATTTTATGATTCTTAAGCTTTATGTAGGCTATGTGTTGATATGTGGCTATGTTTGTGATTAGGGAGTATCTTAAATAGTGGAGTAGCCATCAAAGAGGTTGGTCAAAGCTTGGAGTTTTGCTTGGTTTTATAAATGTATGTACATATACATGGTTTAATCGATTTAAATGCATGTTTGTGTTGAATTAGTGATTTGAATGTTTGAATAAGGTTAATAGTATGTTAAGAAAAATGAATAGCATGTGTTTAAATATGTGAAGGCTAAAGAAGGAAAATGTGGCCTAAAAGCTACTAGGTAAATGATTGTTAAGGGTTAATGAATTATGGGTGGCATGGGTTTTAATGGTTTCATGAATGTAATAATAGGGTTGAAAGGGATTAGAATGGATAAGAGTATAGCTGTTAAGTGGTATGTAGGTTGCATGAATATGTAATATAATAATGAAAGTAAATGGTGGGTTAAGTGGCCAATAAATGGTAATGGAAAGGAGCAAAATGAGGCTTCAAGGAATGTTAGCGTTAAATGTAATGCAATGAGTATGGTAAAGGGGTAAATGGGTTAGAATAATGGGAGCATGGGTACTAACTTATATGTTAATTGCATGGGTTGTGATATGGATGACAAAGGAAAGAAAGAGGTAATCGTTGTTTGAATGCATGTTAAAATAAATGAGTTCGGCATGATATTGAATGAAAATGTAATGCTATGCTTTATTTATTTGGACTGTGTTAATTTGCCGTATGGGATATACATGGTTATGTATTGGCTTGTACATGTTCATCAAGTGTTGAGAATGTTGCTAGGAAGAGCTACAATTGGCTAGACTTAGATATTTGTGCGTGTGTTGTGCATGAATGGCATTGTTTAAATTCGGATAAAGGAAGATTTCGCAAACTCATAGCCATGAGTCAAGGAGTCATGCTCGTGACTGTGTTGGCTAGGAGAGGTAGATTGCTTCACCACTAGGGTCATGCTTAGGCTGGCTATGACAGCCTCTTTAGGAAATTTTTAATGCATGTTTTTATGTGCAAAAGTTGTATTTTTGGAGTGTATAATGTGTGATATGTTTGGATGAGGCTTTTTGGCCTGAAAAAGAGAAGAATTAAGTTGTGGTACCATGGTAGGAAGACTAAGACAGGTTGAGGTTCAATATTTGGGTGTCCTTAGTCTTACTAGTTGAGGGGCTTGAAGCCTAGTATTTAGGCACCCTTGATTCCTATTTGTTTGTGCAAGACTAAGGTGGCTTGATGCTTGGTATTTACATGCTCTTAGTCTTACTAGATGAGGTGGCTGAAGCTCGGTATTGAGCACTCTCAACTAAGGAAGCTTGGTGGAGCTTGGTAATTTTTGAAACTTGTGATAAATGCTATGTAGGTGCATGAATAATTTTAAGCAGGACTGGATGAGTCTTGGTTTGTGTAATTATTGTGATGCATGAATATATATATATATATATATATATATATATATATATGCGTATAGGTGTTGTGAACAATTGGTTACAAGGTAGGTAGTGGTACCGAAATGGGAATGGTATAATCTGGGATGGAGGTAATTTACTTTACAAAGGTAGAGGTAAAGGTACCTGTAATGATGATGTGTGTGTGTATATATATATATATATATACATAGTTTTGCATGGTTTTATGTACTACAAAGCTTTAATTTACTTAGTGTGTGTGGCCTCATATGCATGTTTAAGGTACAAGCTAAAGTTGACTAGAAGATAGAGCTCGAGGAGTCAAATATCAAGCTAGCAGTAGGAGGGTGATCATACATGTATAAATTATGTTCATGGGTTTGAGTGTAATAAAAGTACTTAGTTTTGTTTTTTGATCTTTGAAAAAAATTGTATTATTTTTGGGTGTAGCTCAGAGGTTTCAAGGTTTGTAAAGTAAAGTTCATTTTTTTCCAAACTGCATTTGATTTTTATTTTAAAGTTATCATGGCCATAATATAGGAAAAAGTTTTAAATTGAATAAGTTTTAAGTCTCATGCATCGTAATATCATTCGATATGATTAGAGGAAATTCTAGTTATATCGAGGGGTATTACAAGAAAATTAATGAAAGTTAAAGTTATACAAGATTTATACAAGATTTAGCACAAAATTAAAGAAAATTGAAGTTACAAAAGGTTTATTAAACTAAAAGGTTTATCAAAGATTTACTTAAGATTTACTCAAGTTATATCCAATATTTACTAGAAAATTAATAAAAGTTGAAGTTATACAAGATTTATTCAAACTTTACCAAGGTTTACCCATTAATTACCCAAGGTTTACCCATTAATTACCCAAGATTTACCTAAGATTTACCCAAAGTTTACCACAAAATTAATGAAAATTGATGTTACAAAAAGTTTATCAAAGATTTACGTAAGGTTTACTTAAATTATGCCTAGGATTTACTCAATTTTTACAAGAAAATTAATGAAAGTCGAAGTTACTCAAGTTTTATTCAAGATTTACCAAGGTATATCCAAGAATTACCCAAAGTTTACCCAATATTTACCAAAGATTTACATAATATTTACCAAAAAGTTTACCAAAAATTTACCTAAAGTTTACTAAAGATCTAGCCAAAGGTTTAGCAATGTAAATAACCTTAATTTAGTCAATTAAATACAAGTTTACATATTTGCTTTGGTAATTAAATGTAACACCTTATACTTATGGATATCCCTTATACCTGCATTTTGTTATCGTGTATAGCATGAGAATAAGATAGAGTCCTGTTTATAATGAGAGATAATTTTTTTTGGATCATATAACATTATCATTGTGTAACATTTAACAATTTCCCATAACATCATAGCTTGACTGTAAACACAATATATTATATATGCTAATAATTCAGACGCTATATTCAATTATTTTAGGTAGAAGGTTCAAGGCCAAATATGCATTTACACATCATTGCATATTTACTAATTTATACATATGCAGATATACAACTCAAAATACAGATGTCATGTTCCTATACATATGTGCAATGCAAGGAGAGAGATTAGTGAGGCTCGGCCGGTGACCTGCGATCCATGTCTTCTATATAATACGTATCTCCAAAATGAGCTAATTACATGACTCTTCCTAAAAAAAAATGATGCAATTTGATGAGTTGCAATTTAGTGAGAATAACCATTAAAAGTTTTCTAAAGTACCTAACAAATCAAAATTACAAGTAATAATTGCCATTCGTATGTATTTTTCATGTCATTCTATTTATCAATATCATATGAATATAAATAATACTAAATCATGTAAACATTTCATTTGCTTATGCTTATGTCATTTTCTTATTGTTGTGACCAGGCTAAACAGACACTGTTCCAGGTTTCTATGTAAACATTTGCATTTGCTAGTTTGATCATTTGTAACATTTGTACATTTGTTTGGCTATAGGCCTCTTCTTCTGCCTTCGAATATTTGTTTGAGCCATAAGCCTCTTTTTTTGCTTTACAATGCCCTTTAGCTAGTCATAACACCTTTTAAGTCCATATGCATATGCATTTGCAATGATCATTGCTTAACCCTTGCATTTGTATCACATTTGCATATTGAATCGTCAATCATTTTCATGTAAGAAAACACAACCATGTAACAATACATTTAAGTCATCCATTACTTATTCACATCATAGTCATACCATAGTAATCATGTAATTCATATAACAGCAAGTCAAGTCACATTGCACGTAGCACATAATAATCACATGTACCCGATAAATCGTTTGATAATTAAACTCATATTTTCTTTTGATATTGAACCTCTAACTCATTGTCTCCCACTTCTTTAGGGGTCCCTAATATGCTGTGAGCCTAATTGAATGTATACTTGGTCAATTGGTAGCTAAATAATCTTAGTGAAACTTAAACAAATTGAAATATGCATAATATGGACCACTAACTAAGGTTTCGTATTATGGTAGTGTAACCTTCATGTATTCATCAGCTTATAACTTTTTCTATACTAGTACAATTTGTATAATTCTTATTTAGAATTAAAGATAGCATGTAGGGCTATAACATATATAAATTTCAGAATGATTGGACCATCGTGAAATTTTTGATGCAATTTATATGCATGTTCTGTTTTTTGCCCTATTTCTGTTTTGGGACACCAAATTTGCTTCTTCATATATCACAACATGTAAGTCATATTTTTATGAAACTTTATATGAACATAGATATTTAAAATGGAACATTTTTCATATTGATAACTTTCATCCATTCTGACTCTAAGGTCCTCATATGGTGGGGGTTGGCACCTGAACCAGTATAAATTATGAAGGCCATAACTCACAAAATACATAACATATTGAGGTAATATTTGCATCAAAATTTAGCTAAGACATGTACCTATCATTTTCATGTTTGACCATTTACAAATAATGTGTATAAGGAGCTCAAAATGGGCAAACAACTTACTGGACGTGCATAGGATACTAAGCAGGCAGCTCAAATATGGAATAAACATGACTCTCTTGACTATAACTCAACACTCGCCTATAATTTGGTTCTGAAATTTAGTATACAATAGATATTACAGATATCTTCAACTTTTATGATTTGAGTTTCCTCAATTACCGACTCTATCGTATAAAAAAGTAATCAAAACAATAGATGATTCAACTATGTTCTTCAATCGAATCCGTTCCAGTACGATGCCAATATTTTTCATAAACACAAACTCATACAAAAAAATTTATATAGCCATAAACCTAAGACATAAAACTACAACTTTTATGTTTGGTTTTCTAGTACAGAAGTAGAATTCGAGAACTTAGAGTATGATCACTTGGTTGTTTAATACCCTTAACCATAATCAATTAACCATAATTAAACCTAACAAATCAAGAAATAGTTAACTTACATATATTTAGGAGTAAGGTTGGCTGCTGCAAAGTGTGAAGAAGAAAGAAAGAAATGGAGAGGAGCTTTTTGGTGTAAGAAGAAAATAAGGCAGCCCTTGATATAAGCAAACCACCTTCAACTTTTGTCCCACCTGATTTTCTTTTTTCTTTTTTTTTTTCCAAATTTTCTGTCATTTAACTAACCAATTAATTAATTAATTTTATTTTTATTATTTTCTCTACATATTTACATGTACCTAATGCCAAAAATACTATCTAGTCAAATTGTCCAATCTAATTAATTTAACTATGCCAAATTTCATTTATTTCAATTTAATCATTTTATTCCAATTATTTATAATTATTTATAATCCTTATTTAAATTATAACTAGACACGTTAACTTAGTACCATTGAAATAGACTGACACGTAATAAGTCTATCTCGTGAGCACATTCAAGCTAAAATCCCTATGTATGCATGTGTTTCATGTGAATGACATATATAGAATAAACATGTCAAAATGAAATGTATGTGGGAAAGTCGAGGGTGTTACATTAAAGTTTACCTAAGGTTTACTTTGGAAATTAAGTTAATGAAATATAAGTTTGTATATTTCTTATGCCATTTAAGTTAACTAAACAATCATTAAAACTAAATAAATGCATGCATAAGGATAATTGGTGGTCATACAAGTTAAATAAATTCTTAATCCATATTTAATATGTAATACCCACAAATTATGGCCTAGTTAGAATAAGTATGTAGATGATATACCTAGAAAACTATGTGAAAGAAAGTAGGAATAAAATTGGATAAATGACTAAATTAGAAATTAAAATAAATTAAATTGATTGACATAGTTAATTTGATTAAATTAGAATACATGATTAAATTGCATTATTAATAAATACTAGTGAGACTAGATATATAAAAATGTAGAAATAATAATGAGTAAATAAAATAGATAAAAAAATAAAATAAAGAAAAGAAGAAAGAGCAGAAAAAAAAGTGGAATAATTGGGAAAACTCTTGAGTTGGCTGATGTTGGCCTATTTGGCCTTATAAAAAGGGGTGATTCTATATTTTTCTCTCCATTCTTCTCCACTCTTCTTCCTTCTCTCAACTCATAGCCTTAATCCTCCATCAATTCACTCAAGATACACAGCAAATTCACTCCAAATTAAATTGTTCTCCGTAAGTAATCTCTTCTCTTTTCTTATTTGGTTGTTTAGAGTTATTAGGTTTGTGTTGTGGCAGTGTGTTGTATTTCAATTTTGATGCCCATAGAGACTAATTTTGGAGAAGTATTAAACATGAAAGTTGTAGATTTATGTCTTAAATTTATGATTGCATAAATAATTTTGCATGATTTAGTCTGTAAAAGCAATATTGTAATTGATTGAGATTGGTTCCTGGAAGAGTATCAATATGATATTCAACTGAATTGGCATATTTTGATCATCATAAAAGCCGAATTATTGGAAGCTCAAAACATAAAAGTTATATCCCTATGTGTTTTATAGTTGTCCACAAATTTTCGTACAAATTCCTATTGTGTTGGCTGAGTTATGGAGAAATGAATCATGGCTATCCCTTGACTGAGTTGCTTCATTATGCCTGTGTAGCTGTAGCAATTTTGTACTCATTTTTGAGCCATTTATCGACCCAATTAATCAAAGTTCATATGAAAGTTTTACCCCTATGTCTTGGTTAAACTTAGTGGAAGTTTTACCTTAATTGGTGGTGTAATTTATCAGTTATGCTCATAATAAAGGACACTGGTCGGGTAGTTATCTTGTTCTCAATCTATTATATTGTCCCTATTAATTGAGGACACTAGAGACTAAAATGATAAAAGTGGTAAACATGAAAAATGTCCCAATTTGGCTTACCTAATTATGCACAAAGTTTCATTATAATGTAACCTACATGTTGTAAGTTATATAATTATAAAGTTAGTGATCTAAAACTGCCAGGGCAGAAGACGAACGTAAATTGACATTGCACGAAAAATTGTACAATATTCCAAAAATTATAAAATTTTAATATGTCGTACTATTATTTGTCAAATTTAATAACAAATAAGTATCACACCATTTGGACATATATAGTGAAAGCTATAGAGTTAGTGGTTCTAAAAGGTCAAAGTACTACTTTGTGAAACCTTAGTTATTTGTTTAAAATGTATTAAAAATAAATATGCTTACAATGATATATGGCAGTTGATTATGCTTATGAGTTACAAACAAAATAAAATAGCGTTGAGAGATAGGGACTCAAGTATCCAAGGCATCATGGTAGGAGAACTATTGCGATACATATTGTATTGGAATATGGTTAATTAAAGAGATAGATTTCTCAATTGTTAATCTAATGAGATGAATGACATGTAATGAATGCATGGTATGACAATTGAACAATGATATTGAGTTAATACATTTAAATGGGTATATGTTATGTTTTGAGGATGCCAATATCTTTCACATGATAATGTAAGATGAAAAATCACATGTATATATGAGATTAATTTGAAAGCTTTAAATGATGAATCTACAAGTTTTATACGATGAACCAGTAAGAGGGCAGGATAAAAGACAGTTGTGTAATGATTATAACATATAAATACATGATAAAGATAAATGATTAATGATGTGAACTACCCATTACTCTACCTGTGGACTATATTAGGATATATGGTACACCATTAAGGAGATTTCGGTACCGTACCAGTTATGACATCTTTGGGACAAGGTAGTTGAAACTCAAGTATGAGCACCCTTGATCCTAAGATGTTAGTAATTATGAAATCCTTGGGACAAGATAGCCGAAGCTCAAGTGTGAGTGCCCTTGATCTTAAGATGTTAGTGATTATTTAATATCAAGTCAAGTTAGCTTAAGCTCGGGTATGGGTGCTCCTGCTTCAAACTTTTATTCTAAGATGCTAGCAAATTATTTAATATTAAGTCAAGTTAGCTTAAGCTTGGATATGAGCGCACTTGACTTGAAACTATAGTGGGTAGGGTAGCTTACGCTTGGGTATGAGCACCCCTACTTAACTCCCCGTGTCCGGATATTCCGAGAAAGAAATGTGGGCTAATATATAAACATAAGTAAAATGTGGAAACCATTATAAAGGTTATGGAATAATGAAATCAGTGATATAGATATATGGAAACTAGAGATGGAATGCATGATATGATATTTATGCAATATGAATGATATGTATGAGATGTTATGTCAACATAGTAATTTAGTTATGATATGATGACATGCATGAAAAAACAATAGCATATTGTTGTGATATGGAAATTGTGTTAGATTCAATAAAGAATGGGTATATCATGGTGTGAATAGTTATATGATTAACTTGTAAGTTAAACAAAGAAACTAGTTGTATGTCACGATATAAGGAAATAAATTGAATTGTGCTTGTATCCTTTTATATTATATATCATGCATCCATTATAAAATACGTGAGATGAGATGTAATTAATTATATTGTTATTTTTAAGAACATGTTATATGATTTGATATTTGCTTATATCGGTATAGTTATGTTACATGAGTAAAAGGTTGTTTATGCCCAAACAAGTACATAATAGATGTCAAAGAGGTTGTTTCAGCCCAAACCAGTATATAATTGATGTCAAAGAGAACTAGTATTTTCTTCAAGCAATGTATATTAGTTGACTAATCATGCATGCTTAACTAGAGAAAGATAAAAAAAATTTTATGCTCATATCCTTTTATATTATATATCATGCATCCATTATAACATACATGAGATGAGATGTAATTAATTATATTGTTATTTTTAAGAACATGTTTTATGATTTGATATTTGCTTATATCAGTATAGTTATGTTACATGAGTAAAAGGTTGTTTATGCCCAAACAAGTACATAATAGATGTCAAAGAGGCTGTTTATGCCCAAACTAGTATATAATTGATGTTGAAGAGAACTGTAATTTTTTGAAAGCAATGTATATTAGTTGACTAATCATGCATGCTTAACTAGAGAAAGATAAAAATTTTTTTGGGTAGACCAAGATGTCAAAAAGGTTTTAATTTAAATAGGTTTGAGTTATCCAGTATGTAGCTCTTTGCTTGTATAATAGGCATATTTCCTATTAAATTGGTAGAGCTTACATTTAGTGGTATCGGACCTTAGGTTAATGCATTTCTAGACCTAAGTGGGAATTAGGTTTATCATACATGCATACATGTGTTCCATATGACTCTGGCATGGGCTACTCCTCTGTCAACAGGTAACATAAGAAAGGTGTATGATAAAAGAACGATATAGTAAAATAGAGAGTAATGTCTCTACCAGTACTAAAGCATTGGATTCGTCTAGTGTAATCAATGACTGATTTATAACTTATTAAGAGTAATGCCCACTATTTAGGGTCTAGTTAGAATAACTGTGTAGATGATATACCTAGAAAACTATGTGAAAGGAGTTAGGAATAAAATTGAATAAATGACTAAAATAGAAATTAAAATAAATTATATTGATTGACATAGTTAATTTGATTAAATTAGACTACATGATTAAATTGCATCATTAATAAATACTAGTGAGACTAGATATATAAAAATGTAGAAATAATAATAAGTAAATAAAATGAAGTAAAGAAAAAAAAAGAAAAGAAGAAAGAAAAGAAAAGAAAAAAAAAGGAAATTTTTTTTTAAAAAAATGTGGAATAATTGGGAAAACTCTTGAGTTGGTTGACTTTGGCCTATTTGGCCTTGTAAAAAGGGGTGATTCTATATTATTTTCTCCATTCTTCTCCACTCTTCTTCCTTCTCTCAACTCATAGCCTCAATCCTCCATCATTTCCCTCAAGATTCACAGTAAATTTACTCCAAATTAAGTTGTTCTTGGTAAGTAATCTCTTTTCCTTTTTTATTAGGTTGTTTAAAGTTATTAGGTTTGTGTTGTGCCAGTGTGTTGTGTTCCGATTTTGATACCCATAGAGACTGATTTTAGAGAAGTGTTAAACATGAAAGTTGTAGATTTATATCTTAAATTTATGGCTATATAAATAATTTTTCCCGATTTAGTTTATGAAAGTAATATTTCAATTGAATGAGACTGGTTCCTGGAAGAGTATTAATAGGACACCCTACTGAATTGACCTGTTTTGATCATTTTAAGGGCTGAATTAATGGAAACTCAAAATATAAAAGTTGTAGCACGATGTGTTTTCTAGTTTTTCACAAATTTCTTATAAATTCTTGTTGTGTTAGCTAAGTTAAAAAAAAATGAATCAAGGCTGTCCCTTGACTGAGCTGCTTCACTGTGCTTGTGCAACTCTAGCAATTTTGTACTCAATTTTGAGCCATTTATAGACTGAATTAATCAAAGTTTCAAACATAAAAGTTTTAACCCTGTGTCTCTGATAAATTCAGTGGAAGTTTTACCTTAATTGGTTGTGTAATTTATGAGTTATGCTCATAAAAATGGACACTGGTAAGGTAATTACCTTGTACTAGATCATTTATATTTTCCCTATTAATTGAGGACCTTAGAGACTAAAATAGTAAAAGTGGTAAACATGAAAAATGTCTCAATTTGGCTTATCTAAGTGTATACAAAGTTTCATTAGATTGTAAACTACACGTAAGTTATAAAATTAAAAATTTAGTGACCTAAAACTGCCTAAGGGCAGAAGACAGGAACATAATTTGAAATTGCACAAAAAATTGTCCATTGCTCCAAAAATTATGAAATTATAAATAAGAATCTCACCATTTGGATATATATAGTGAAAGTTATAGAGTTAGTGGTTCTAAAAGGTCAAAGTACTACTTAGTGAAACCTTAGTTATTTGTTTAAAACGTATTAAAAATAAATATGCTAACAATGATATATGGTAGTTGATTACACTTATGAGTTACATATGAAATAAAATAGTGTTGAGAGATAGGGACTCAAGTATCAAAGGCATCATGGTAGGAGAACTATTACAACATATTGTATTGGAATAAGGTTAGTTAAAGAGGTAAACTTTTCAATTGTTAATCTAATGATATGAGTGACATGTAATGAATGCATGGTATGACAATTGAACAATGATATTGAGTTAATACATTTAAATGGGTATATATTGGGTTTTGAGGATGCTAATATCTTTCACATGATAATGTAACATGAAAAATCGTATGTATATATGAGATGAACTTGAAAGCTTCAAATGATGAACCTAGAGTCTTTAAATGATGAATTTGCAAGTTCTATACGGTGAACCAATAAAAGGGCAGGTTAAAAGATAATTGTATAATGATTATAACATATAAATACATGATAAAGATAAATGATTAATGATGTGAACTACCCATTACTCTATCTATGGACTAGATTAGGATATATTGTGCACCATTAAGGGGATTTGGGTACCGAACCAGTTATGACATCTTTGGGACAAGGTAGCTGAAGCTCAAGTATGAGCGCCCTTGATCTTAATATGCTAGTAATTATGACTTCTTTGGGACAAGGTAGCTGAAGCTCAAGTATGAGCGCCCTTGATCTTAAGATGCTAGTAATTATGACTTCTTTGGGACAAGGTACCTGAAGCTCAGGTGTGAGTGTCCTTGATCCTAAGATGTTAGTTATTATATAATATCAAGTCAAGTTAGCTTAAGCTCGAGTATGAGCATACTTGACTTGAGATTATAGTGAGCAGAATAGCTTAAGCTTGGGCATGAGTGCTCCTGCTTCACACTTTGATTCTAAGATACTAGCAAATTATTTAATATCAAGTCAAGTTAGCTTAAGCTCAGGTATGAGTGCACTTGACTTGAAACTATAGTGAGTAAGGTAGCTTAAGCTCAAGTATGAGCGCCCCTACTTCACTCCCCATATTTGGATATTTTGAGAATGAAATTTGGGCTAATATATGAACATGAGTAAAATGTGGAAACCATTATAAAGGTTATGGGGAAATTAAATCAGTGATATAGATATGTGGAAACTAGAGATGAAATACATGATATGATATTTATGTAATATGAATGATATGTATGAGATATTATATCAACGCAGTAATTTAGTTATGATATGACATGCATGAATAAACAATAACATATTGTTGTGATAAGGGAATTGTGTTGGATTCTATAAAGAATGGGTATATCATGGCATGAATAGTTATGATTAACTTGTGAGTTAAACAAAGAAACTAATTGTATGTCACAATATAAGGAATGAAATTAAATTGTGCTTGTATCCTTTTATATTATATATCATGCATCCATTATAACATACATGAGAAGAGATGTAATTAATTATATTGTTATTTTTAAGAACATGTTATATGATTTAATATTTGCTTATGTCGGTATGGTTACGTTACATGAGTAAAAGGTTGTTTATGCCCAAACTAGTATATAATAGATGTCAAATAGGTAAATGAGAACTAGTATTTTCTTAAAGCAATGTATATTAGTTGACTAATCATGCATGCTTAACCAGATAAAGATAAAAAGAAATTTAGGTTGAGCAAGATGTCAAAAAGGTTTTAATTTAAACAGGTTTGAGTTATCCAATATGTTGCATTTTGCTCGTATAATGGGTATTGCCCAAACAATCACCAAGAAAGGGGGTGGGGGGATGAATTGCTAGGAAAAGAAAAGTTCTTGCATACACAAGGAAGATAAAAGATAGAAGAGATGGAGACATAAATTTTATAGAGGTTTAGGTGTTAACTAACCCTATTCCTCTCCCCAATCGCAATTGGGCATTCACTAATCTAATTACTTAGATTACAAATGGAGTTTTAACTAGCTCACTCCCAACTGGGTGTTTTACCAAGTCTAACACTCAACCCAAATTTCCCTTATGTTTTGATCGCTCACATAACAACCAAAAACTTGTAATTTGGCTTACACTACCTAATTATAAGATAACCCAAGTGTTTTGAGGCTAACACATGAACCCTTACAAAACAATTAATTAAAGAAAGATTGAGAAAATAAATTGCAAGAGTTTTGGCACTTAGAAAGTAGTTGGATATATTAAATGGCCTTTTGGTAGGGTATTTATACTGATTACCCACCAATTAACCGTTACAAATTGGTCCCACTACTCTTTCTAATGTTCTCTTAAAAGTGCATTAAATGTTGTCTGTAGAGAGGGGTTCCCGGTTGGAAAATGACCTATTTTGACACATGGCATCTTCTAGTTGACTGAACGCTCCAACGGCTATTTCCTATATGATTTTCCTGGTAGGGACTTCTTGTGTCCCGGTCGAGACTTGCTTGATGATGCCATACTTAGGTCCTGGGTTTGCTGGCTTCGAATGATTTTCGATCGGGACAATACTTGCCCAGTTGGGATATCAGTCAGTTTGACTTTGGTCGTTTGACTTTCAAATGACATGGCACACTTTGGTAGAGTCTCCTCTTCAACAGTGATGTCCTTTTGAATTTCTCGATTAGACTATTACATGTCTTGGTCTGGAAATTGTAGTTCCTGATCGTGACATGGCCTGTCTTGGTCTGCTTTTGCTTCTGGAACTTTGGAAGATCAAAAGGCAATATTTCTCAACCCGTAATCATGTCTCAGTCGGGAGATTAGTGTCCCCGTTGGGAGTTTCATGTCTCCAAGAAATACTTGACTTGTTCAATGAGAAGTTCACAACCAAATATGATAAAACTTTGAACACTATCAAAATAACATTAAATAAAGGAGTTAGTGACATTTAATTTGATTGTCAAGATCAAAATGGAGATCAATCACCCTAAGGTTAACAATCCCCCTTTTCTTGATTTTGACAATCAAACTAAGCAAAAATAACAAATTGATAGTGCATATATTAAATTAAAGTACTAAAAAAGAAGCATGCAAAATTTCACATCATTTGAAGGCAGAAATCGTATTGAATAACTTGAGCTAATAAGATTATTGAAGTCGACATAATTGACTAAGTTATCAATTCAAAAATAAAGTTAATTTTTGCATTTTGTATAGGTTTCATGCTCTTTCTCCTTCCCCTTTATCAATATCAAAAAGATTAGATGCATGTAAAGCAAAAAAAAAAAAAAAAAAGAAGCAATCACCAAAAAGAGTAAGAAATAAACAAGAAGAAAACATATTATTGAAAATAGAAATGTGTTACATGAAAAGAAAATGTGTGATTTAAATATGATATAACCACACATCGAAGTACTTAACCTAAAAAACTTAAGAGAATTGGAGAAAATAGAACTAAGTTAAGCATCTCCTTCCTCATCACTTGCCTCCTCTTCCTCTTCACCAACCTCTTCCTCCTCTTGAATACGTTGCTCCCTCTAACATGGTGGGGCTAGCTCAAAACTATGAGTGCATACATTGAGATTTAATTGCCCTTGGATGCTTTGAATATCCAAGTGGAGATGTTTCATCATATCCCTCATGATGTTCAAGGATTGCATTTGAAAGTCATAACGACTTTGCAAGGTGATAGGTTGGGCTTGAGGTGGTGGTGGGGGCATGTCTTGGACACTTGATCCTTCTCCCTCTATTGAGAGCCTTGCACATTTCCTTATGGCCTTTTGGGTTGCCTTTTGGGCTCCATGCTCTCAAAAGGCATAGAAAAAAGTATCTACCTTTTTGAAGGGCCTTACAATTGCCTTGCAATTGAGGAGATATGAGATGTCCAAGAAGCTCTCATATTGAGAATGAGATGAAGTGAAAAGAGCACAATTTTTATCCATAATGAGACGAAGGTATCTTGCAAGATAGGTTATTTGTGCATGAAGAGAGATGGTACCTTTGGTAGTGGTGGCCATGGATTGAAATTTATCAAGAAGATGGGCTATTTCAGTAGGCTGATAGTGAATCATGGCATAAAGGTAGGGAAGATCTTCATGAGTGACATTCTCATTACTTTCACTTCTTACATTGATAGTGAAAGTGATATTACAGTGGAGGATGATGTGATAAAGTGTCTTGATATGTCTAGCATTTGATTTTTTGTCAAAGCGAGTTTCAAGAAAGATGCTTTTCGACACATCAAAGGGAGAGAGATACATGGCTTGAGTATTGAGAAGGCCTACCTTCTTGAAACTAAAAGCATTCTTAAGTTGATGCTTTGTCATCTCTTGTGGTTGCCAAAGAGATAAAATTAAAGTCTATAATATCCGAGAGGGTGCTTAGCATCTTTGATCATTAGAAGAGTGGAGAGGAATTCGGTGGTGAGTTCATCATGTCCATCTTCAAGGGGCATCACGAAATTTGTCCACCCCATTTCTTCAAGAGTGCCAATAACTTCATCTTTGACACCCAACTTTTCAAGATCATTTAGATTAATGGTTCAATTGGAGATGAATCTCTTGGCAGTGATGTTTTCATAGCACTTTTTCTCCTCCTTTGAGAAAGCATTGAAGATGTCATTGTAGGAGGAGAAGTTGGAGAAAGAAGAGGCCACTCTGCCTTTAGAGGCTTTTGATATCGAAGTGCCAGTTTTGGGTGCCATTGGAGAGGATGAGTAGAGAGAGTGTATAATGATTTTGGAATGTGAGAGAAAATTTGAGAGAGAGAGAGAGAGAGAGAGTTTGGATGCAAAAGTGAGGAAAAGAATAAGAAAAGAGGGTATTTATAGTGTTTGAAAAGGTATGTTACCATTTGAGGGGTTTTAATGGGAGTTATGGCAGATGGGATTTGGTTGGTGGTAGTTACAAAAGGCTGCCATCGAGGCAGTCCTGAGTGGGACTTAGGGTTCCAATGGTCAAAAAAATTTGAACTGTTGGATACAGTCCTGAGGGGGATAGGTGGCTTCCTAAGCATGCATGTTTGAATAGGTGTAACGGTTGGATAATTTTCAAATTTCCCAATCAGGAAAGGGGGTGTACCAAGCTGGACATAAAGAATTGAAACGATCAATCCGAAGACTAAGAAATCACATGCAGGAGGAATGATGTCGAGAGCGAGATGTCATTCTCGAGTGGGAAAAGTCTTTCTTGAGCAGGAGTTACAAGTACTTAGAAGGTTTAGAGGAATGAAAGGAAAAATGACTAAAGTACCCTAGTGTGGCATTTCATAGATTATGATCATGAATGATTTTTGATAAATTGATACCAATGCCCATTAAATTGAACTTCAATAGACTCAAAACATCAACTTATGTATGCAAAAGATCATGAATCAAATAAGAATCAAAACATCCATATTAATCAATTTAAATTGCATATAATTCACATAAACATGTTCATACATGGAAAAGCATGATTTAAAGCTTTTCAAAACAATGTGCTCCCGTCAAGCATACCAAGCTCTCTTTTTATAAAGCAAAACCTTTCATCATTTAGGGGCTTGGTAAAATATCAGCCAATTGGTTGTTAGTATCAATAAATTCTAACACCACATAACCAATTTGGACATGATCTCTTAAAAACTGATGTCTTATATCAATATGTTTGCTCCTAGAATGTTGAATGGGATTCTTTGAGAGACTTATTACACTAGTGTTATCACATTTGATAGGAATGTGATCAATCATTTGGCCATAATCCTTGAGTTATTGTTTCATCTAAAGAACTTGAGTGCAACAATAACCCATCGCCACATATTCTACTTTGGTGGTGGATAAGGCAACCGAAACTTGTTTCTTGCTGTGCTAAGAAACTAAACGTTCACAAATTAAGTGACAACTTCTGGATATGTTTTTTCTATCCAAAAGACTACCGACGTAGTTGGCATCCGAAAAACCAATGATATGAAATGAAGCATTTCTAGGATACCATAGGCCTAAATGCATGGTGCCATGAAGATATTTCAAAATCCTTTTTACTGCATTCAAATGTGATTCATTAGGACATGATTGAAATTTAGCACACAAGTATACACTATACATAATGTTGAGTCTAGAGGCAGTTAAATAAAGAAGTGAGCCGATCATACCTCTATAAAGCTTTTCATCAATAGCTTTACCCTTTTCATCTTTATCTAATTTTATTGATGTACCCATTGGAGTCTTGACATTCTTGCATTCATCCATCCCAAACTTTTTAATCAATTCCATAGTGTACTTGGATTGGTTGATGAAGATGCCATCTTTGCTTTACTTAATTTGGAGTCCAAGGAAGAATTTGAGCTCACCTAGCATGCTCAATTTAAATTCCCTAGTCGTACACCAAATTCTTGACAAAGATTCTCATTAGTAGACCCAAAGATAATGTCATCAACATAAATTTGAATAATGAGAGTGTCATGCTTATGCTTTTCAACATGCCCTTTTGAAAATCTATTATCTATAAGAAATGCACTAAGTCTTTCATACCAAGCTCTAAGGGCTTACTTTAATCCATGTAAAGCTTTAGTGAGTTTATAAATATAGTTTGGGAAAGCATGATCTTCAAAACCAGGATGTTGCTCAACATAGACTTCCTCTGATATAAAACCATTTAAAAAAGCACTTTTCTCATGCATTTGAAAAAACTTGAAATTCATGTGGCATGCATATGCTAGTAAAATATGAATTGCTTCTAATCTTGCTATGGAGGCAAAAGTTTCATCATAATCAATACCTTCCTTTTGGTTATACCATTTGGCAACCATTCTAGCCTTGTTTCTTGTAATGTTACCATCCTCATCTAGTTTGTTCCTATAGACCCACTTACAACTAATAATTGGGTAGTCCTTAGGTCTTGGAACCAAGGTCCAAACCTTGTTCCCCTCAAATTGATTGAGTTCCTCTTGCATAGCAATCACCCAATTCTTATCATCCAAAGCTTTATTAATTGACTTTGGTTCAATTTGAGACACAAAAGCAAGATTAGAATTAAGAAACTTGGAATGAGTACTTACACCTTTTATAGGATCACTAATGATTTGCTTTTGGGTGGATTCTTGCAAACCTCGACTCCCTTAGTAGCTCATTGGTTTCTTGCTCTTGAGCTTAGGATTGCTGTTCCTTTTGATGTTGTTCCTCATGTTTCTCATCAAGATCATTTTTTTTTGTTGATTTCTCTTGTTCCACTTGATCAAGATTGATATTCTCCATAGAACCTATAACATCATCCAACTAAATACCTTTCCCAAGATCAGGTCTATAAGATTCATCAAAATTAACATGCATAAACTCTTCTACAATCAATGTTCTTTTGTTGAAAACTCTATAAGCTTTGCTAGAGGTAGTGTAACCAAGAAATATGCTCTAATTCGATTTTGAGGCAAATTTTCCAAGGTTGTCTTTAGAATTTAACATGAAGCTTTTGCAACCAAATACTCTAAGATATGAAATCTTGGGTTTTCTTCCATTCCAAAGCTCATAAGAGGTTTTATTTAAGAGGTAAAGTTACCTTACCCTTAGCATTGTTTCCAAAGGTAACCCTACCTCCATCCATACGTTTGAGACTAGTGAAGAGGTTTTTGTTTCAGGTCATATGCCTTGAGCATCCATTATCCAAGAGCCATACATTTTCATTGCTTGAGGATTTAAGGCATACCTCATTAAAGTTATCCTCTAAAGCCATGAACCACAAGTTGGCTACATCTTCTTAGCTCTCCTCATCATCACTTGATGTTGGATCATCCTATGTAGCTTTATGGCCTTTGTCTCCTCCATCCTTATGAGACTTGCTCTTGTACTTCTTGAGCCTTGGACATTCAGATTTTATATGGCCTTTCTTTCCATATTCATAGCACTTCATCTCCTCCTTGTTCTTGTTGAAGTTGGATGAGGAGCCTTTGAACTTTGAGGCCCTTTGCTTATAGTTTTTGATAGTCCCATACTTGTTGACTATCATTCTCTTTACTTTTCTAGATAGCACGGTTATCTCCTCATCCTCTTCTTTACTTGCCCCATTATCACTAATGAGGTCCAAGTCTTGAACCTTTGAAGAGGTGGTGCTTGCTTTCAGTACAAAGGGCTTCTTCTTCTCTCTTTCACCTTCAAGCTCCTTTTCCCTAATAAGAGCCATCTCATGTGTTAGAAGCTTGCCAATGAGTACATCAGTGGGAATGGTGCTCAAATCTTTATTAGCTTCTTCTATACCCGCCTCTCTAGAACCATAGTGCTTCATTGGAAGACTTCTTAAGATCTTGTTATTTACATCTTCAAGGATTGTATGTCTTCCATATTTCTTCATGTTGTTGGTGATAGAGAGTAGGCAGTTTGTCATATCAGTGATGGTCTCATTAGGCTTCATCTTGAAAAGTTCATATTTGTTCATGAGAAGTTGAATCTTCCTTGAACGAACTTGCTTTATGCCTTCATGGTAGTCCTCCAAGGTCCTCCACATACTATCGGTGGTTGGACAATGTTAAACTCTCCCACACTCTTCAAGAGAGAGAGAGCTTGCTAGGATGGCTATAGCCTTCTTGTTCTTGCCATTTTCTCCTTTGTGTGGTTCAATCCACTCATCTCTTGGAAGAGATTCATCTTCTCCTTCAGTGTTCTTCCTTATTGGTGGTGTCCATTCCTTGCGAACACTATTCCACAATTCAATTCCTTCACTATCCAAGTATGCCTGCATTCTAAACTTCTAATGGGCATCAAAGTAAGCTTTGAGGTTTTTGAATCCCTTTTGAGCCATTGTAGATCTTTGCTAAAGCTAATGAATCTTGATTTCTAGACCTTGCTTTGATACCAATAGTTGCCCAAACAATTACCAAGAAGAGGGGGGATGAATTGGTGGGAAAATAAAAATTATTGCACACACATGGAAGATTAAAGATAGAAGAGATGGAGACATGAATTTCATAGAGATTTAGGTGTTAACTAACCTTACTTCTCTCTCCAATTGCAATTGGGCATTTACTAATCTAATCACTTAGATTACAAATGGAGTTTTAACTAGCTCATTCCCAACTAGGTATTTTACTAAGGCTAACACTCAACTCAAATTTCTCTTGTGTTTTGATGGCTCATATAACAACCAATTCCTTGTAACTTGTAATTTGGCTCACATTACCCAATTACAAGATAACCCAAGTGTTTTTAGGCTAACACTTGAACCTTTACAAAACAATTAATTAAAGAAAGATTGATCAAATAAATTGCAAGAGTTTTGGCACTTAGAAAGTAGTTAGATATATTAAATGGCCTTTTGGTAGAGTATTTATACTGATTACCCACCAATTAGCCATTACGAATTAGTGCCCTTACTCTTTCTAACATTCTCTTACAAGTGCATTAAATGCTATCTGCAGAGAGGGTTTCTTGGTCGGGAACATGGGTTTCTCGATCGGGAAATGACCTATTTTGACATATGGCATCTGCTGGTTGGCTGAACGCTCCAACAACTAGTTCCTATAAGATTTTCCAGGTAGGGACTTCTTATGTTCTAGTTGGGACTTGCTTGATGGTGCCATACTTAGGTCTTGGGTCTGCTGGCTTCGAATGCTTCCCGGTCGAGACAATACTTTCCCGATATCAGTTGGTTTGACTTTGGTTGTTTTAACTTTTAGATGATGTGGCACACTTTGGTGGAGTCTCCTCATCAACGGTCATATCCTTTTGAATTTTTCGATCGAACTATCACATGTTTTGGTCGAAAAATTGTATTTCCCGAACAGGACATGGCCTGTCCCGATTTAGTTTTTTTTCTGGAACTTTGGAAGATAAGAAGGCAATATTTCCCGGTCTGGACATGGATTTCCCAACTTGTAATCATGTCCAAGTGGGGAGTTTCACGTCTCTAGAAAATACTTGACTTGTTCAATAAGAAGTTCACAACCAAATATGTTGAAACATTGAATACTATGAAAACAACACTAAATAAAGGAGTTAGTGACATTTAATTTGATTGTCAAGATCAAAATAAAGAGCAATCACCCTAAGGTTAATAATGGGTATATTTCCTATTATATGGGTGGAGCATTACATTTTATGTGAAAAATGCCTATTTTCTGTCTCAATTAAATGAGAAAATGTGTTAAATATATAGTGAATATAATATTTGAAAAGAAAAAATTGGTAAAAATGAAAATATAGAAAATTGGAACGAAAACATGAAGGTAGTAACGGAAAAATTGAAAAAAACTTTGAAATGCTGTTGTTCGTTGTAATTTTCTCAGTTTTATTGTGTCTCATAAAAAGTATTTCACCCAGCACTAAAAATTTATTCAATAACAACAATTGAGATTGGACTTGAAAGAATTTGTTTAGCAATTTGGGAGAGGACTGAATAAGTATTTTGATATCGATTCCTTCATTTAAGGACTGGAAAACCTTTACCTGGATTAAACACCATTTAGAACATATGAAAAATCTTCTTTGATTAGAAAAGTTGTAGCATTTAAAGACCTAAAACAATTTTGAATACATAAATTTAATGCATGACATGCACATCTAGTATGAAAAAAATTTACCTCCAATGAATTGCTTGAAGTTCTTGAATTGAGGTGGTGATTGCTGCTGCATTATCAAAGAAAATGAAAAAAAAAAACTATATGAACTAATTTATATTCTTCCAAAATATTTTTTTATCATTTAGAAAATATTATTGGATTTATGCCGATCATAAAAAACTTTAAATGCAAGTAATTTTTTTTGTCATTCACTATAAATCCAAAATATGTTAGACCCATGTAAGAATACACAAGCTAGTGATATGTAATCTTAATAGTTAGAGCCTAGAAATAACATGGATTAAGGGTATATATGTGGTTATGGGATTTAGGACATGATAGGAGTTAAAAAGACATAAGAAAGTGAGGTGTCATAGGGTTCACGCTCATGATTGTAAGTCTCACGGCCATGACCATCTTAAGATGGGAATTTTTGAAGTTTAACAGCTTCACATGTAATGCCTTATAATTAGGGCCTAGTTAGAATAATTATATGAGTGAAATATATAAAAACCAAATGAAAGACATTAGGAATAAAATTGAATAAATCATTAAATTAGAAATTAAAATAAATTGAATTGATTAACATAATTAATTTAATTAGATTATACTACATTTAAAATTACAATTAAGTAAAGATTAATGGGACTAGATATATATAAACTGAAGGGTTTTGAGTATGTATCACATACATATTACGTGGTAGAATTTAAAATTTTTCAAAACCCAAAATGAGAGAATCGGCTTGTGCCAATTAAAACTAATTTAACAAATCAAAATTCAGAAATTATACCTTTATAATTTCTTGATTTTTCTTCAATTTCTCACCTTATTGGGTTGTAGCAAATCACAACGATCCAATCTTAGATTGTCTCTAACAATATCCATGCGAAGAATAGATAATGAAACTACTAGAGAAATGACTTGAACACCCCTCAAAGTGCTAGCAATGATGTATGTTCCTATGAGAGAAAAATTAAACTCTTTAATTTTCTTGTTGTGTCCAAAAATTTTTTCTTGTCAATTTTTTGTCTTTTGGGTCTTTTAGATCCAAAAGAATATTAGTTTCATTGACTAAAAATTAAGAGAGGAGAAAATGAGGGGTTATTAAAATTATGCCCATTAAGGGCCAATTAAATCTCATTTACGAGCTACTGTGCACTAGCAGTAGCCCACCAGGGCCTACTGGGCAGGCCCAGCTGGCCTGTTTGGCAGGCCAATCGACTTGGCAGGCCAGTGGGCCTGTCAACCTTCCCGAGCAATTTTTTTCTGCGATCTTATCGCTAGCCAACTCGAAATAATTCTCTCATATTTTTGGATCTCATCCAAAGCCATTTTACTCATTCTTTATATCTCCAAAGCGTGTGACCCATTAGGTTCTCGGTTATGTTGGCCACTTAAATTATCAGTTAATTTAAGCAAGTCATGAGCGGTATCTAGCAACACATCATGACCCCAATTAACCAGAAAGTCAGTAGTTTAACTATGAACCTTTTCATAGACAATTTTTGTTTAATTTATCCTTTCACCATTCTATACACCACTTGGTTTAGAGTATAGACAATGTGTCAACTCTCACTAGCCTGACTACGTCACACCTAGCCCAAGTGATGTTGGATCTTGTCCTGGAGACTAATTACTCTATTAGACATGTCACTAAAGACGATTTTCATGACATTTCCACTCTGGCTAGAGATTCTGAGTAATGTCCCGACAAGTGGCCATGGGTGTACACTTCCTTTATTTTGAGTGGTAAATCCTTTGTTGGGTACCCAATTACCTTCAAATACCTCAAGCTGTACCCAATCACCACCCTATGAGCAACTTTTATGAGGTAATAAGGAATAGAGTCAAAGTACAGAATCAGTATTCAAGATATCCTTGAGTACCTCAAGTCTAAAGATACTTGCACCATTGCTATAATGAGACTATCATTGACATTTAAATGTATTTGGCTACTCTTGGCAAGCATTTATATGTTAACTCTAAACATATCATGCTTACAGATTATGATATCTACTACTTGATCCAATTAAGGAATATAACATGTGCTAGTCTATCCGGATTAATAATGTCCCATCTCATTAATCTTATGATTATGGATAATTTAGATACTAACATAATTACATATGATAAGAATCTCATTATCATGATCTCATCATAATTTCCTTTATACTATGTTTTGTATCAAGGACTTCGTTAATTGATTTAAGATCACTATCAATTCATATATCAAATGAATACTAGATTAATGAAAATGCCTTTTATTAATAAAAAAAACATATACAATAAGTGCTAAAGGTGATTGCTTTTAGGGCACTTCTCTAACAATCTCCCACTTGCACTAAAGCCAATCGCCTTTATATTGAATTCCATAGGCGAGTACATGAGAATCATATTTCCTTTAGGGAAGTGGCATAGTTAGAGGATCAGCTATATTATGATCAGCGGGCACTTTCTCTATTTTGACATCATTCCTACCAATGATTTCTCTAATCAAATGGTATCTTCTGAGTACATGTTTGGACTTTTGATGAGACCGTGGCATCTTTACTTGTGCAATGGCTCCATTGTTGTCACAATACAATTGTGTTGGACTAACAATGCTAGAAACCACTCCAAGTTCCATGATGAATTTCTTAATCCAAACCGCTTCCTTTACTGCTTCGAAAGCTGCTATGTACTCTGCTTCAGTTGTGGAATCAGCAGTCGTTTCTTGTTTGGAATTTTTCCAACTGATTGCTACACCCTTAAGTGTGAACACATAACCTGATTGGGATTTTTAATCATTCTCATCAGATTGGAAGCTGGCATCGGTATACCCGCTCACTACAAGGTCTCCATCTCCATGTATTAAGATTACATCCTTAGTCCTATTCAAGTACTTAAGGATATTCTTAACAGCCACCCAATGACTCTCACTAAGGTCTGATTGGTATCTGCTCGTGACATTAAGAGCATATGATACATCATATCTTGTACATATCATAGCATACATGATTGATCCTATAGCCAAAGCATAAGGGATCAAACTCATACATGTCCTCTTATCTTGTGTCTTTGGACATATAGATTTTGAGAGGGTAATCCCATGGGTCATAGGAATGTATCTTCTCTTAGACTGCTCCATGCTAAACCTCTTTAGCATCTTGTCTATATATGTAGACTGTGAAAGACTAAACAACCTTTTATATCTATCCCTATAGATCCTTATCCCTAAAATGTAGGCTGCTTCTCCAAGATCTTTCATGGAGAAATTCTTGGATAACCAGATTTTGACTAATTGTAAAACTGAGACATCGTTTCCCATTAGTAGTATGTCATCTACATACAACATAAGGAACACAATTGCACTCTTACTAACATTCTTATACATACAAGGCTCATCCAGATTTTGTAAGAAACCAAACTGTTTGATTGTCTCATCAAATTGGATATTCTAACTCCTAGATGCTTGTTTCAATCTATAAATGGATCTTTGAAGGTTGCATACCTTTTCGCCATCTTTGGATATGAAGCCCTCTGGTTCTGCCATGTACACATCCTCAGTTAGGTTTTCATTAAGGAAAGCCATCTTCACATCCATTTGCCATATCTCAAGCAATGACTAGGAGTATCCTTATGGATTTAAGCATGGCTACAGGGCTAAAAGTCTTTTCATTGTCAGTTCCTTGTCTTTGATGATACCCTTTAGCTACCAGTTAAGCTTTATAGGTAATCACATTACAATTCATGTCGATTTTCTTCTTGAAAACCCATTTGCACCTTATGGGTTTTATCCCTTCAGGTGGGCCAACCAAAGTCCATATATTGTTTTCATACATGGAATCCATTTCTCACTTCATGGCTTGAAGCCATTTGTCAAATTCTGAACTATTCAGAACTTCTCCATAGGTTGTAGGCTCATCATCTTTTATGAGCAATACATCATTCTGTTCGCTTATGAGAAATTCATATCTCTCTAGAACAGTGCATATCCTACTTGACCTACAAAGTTCTTGTGCTTCAAAAGGTTGAGCTATTGTCTCATTTGTATGAGTAGTAGGCTCGGGATTAGGCAGTTGATCAGCGACTGCTTGAGCATCTTGAACTTCCTCTAGTTCAATTTTGCTCCCACTATCTCCTTTTAGAAGAAATTCTTTCTCCAAAAAAATAGCATGTCTTGAAATAAACATTTTTTATTATAAGGGGTGGTAGAATTGATATCCATATGATGCTTTAAGATATCCCACAAACAGACATCGGTCAGATTTAGCTTCCAGCTTATCTGATATTATCCGCTTCACATAAATAGGACAACCCCAAACTCTCATATAAGAAAATGTGGGCCTTT
Organism: Balakata baccata; assembly: GCA_949630135.1. Classification (NCBI taxonomy): domain Eukaryota; kingdom Viridiplantae; phylum Streptophyta; class Magnoliopsida; order Malpighiales; family Euphorbiaceae; genus Balakata; species Balakata baccata. The sequence goes on from CATIWF010122266.1 coordinate 77,642, forward strand.
TATTATTCCACATCTTATATGGAGTAATATCAACTGATTTCAAAGGGACTCCATTCAAAATATAAATGGCAGTCTCTAGTGTATGACCCCAAAATGATTTAGGTAGTTCTAAAAGCTCATCATTGACCTTACCATGTCCAACAAGGTTCGGTTTCTCTTTTTAGCCACTCCATTGTGTTGTGGCGCGTAAGGTGGAGTTCACTAGGATAATATCCCATTATCCCTAAGATAATCAAGAAACTCCTAGCTTAAGTATTCTCCACCCCGATCAAATCGAAGTGTTTTAATACTTTTCCCAAGTTGTTTCTCTACTTCATTTCTGAATTCTTTGAACTTTTCAAAAGCTTCAGATTTGTATCTCATAAGATACTCATACCCAAATCATGAGTAGTCATCGATAAAGGTAATGAAGTAGATGAAACCACCTCTGACATGTGTGGACATTGGACCACATACATCTGAATGTATTAAATCTAATGGTTCATTAACACGTCCACCCTTTCCTTTAAAGGGCAATTTTGTCATCTTGCCTAATAAGTAAGATTCACATGTGTCATATGATTCATAATCAAATGACCCCAAACTATCACTCTTGTATAGCTTAGTCATGCACCTCTCACTTATATGGCTAATGCAACAATGCCATAAATAAGATGATTTCAACAAATCTTGTTTATGCCTCTTATTGTCATTGATATTTAAAATTGGATTTGACATAACTAATATGTGTATACCATTATATAATGTACCACTAGTATAAAGAATACCATTCAACATGATAGAACAATGATTGTTACTAAAAGCCAAATGGAAACCATCTTTATTTAAACTAGAAACATAAATAATATTTTTAGTTAAAGCAGGTACATAAAAGCAATTGTCCAAATTTAAAATAAGCCACTAGGGAGGGTCAATACATAACTTCCTACAGCTAATGCAACAACCTTTGCTCTATTTCCAACGCGCAGGTCTAACTCTCCCTTATTCAGCTACCTACTATTCCTTTGGCCTTGCATATCAGTACACATGTGTGAGCCACAACTAGTATCTAATACCCATATATTATCATTAGAAATAGTATTAAACTCAATGACATAAATAGCTGAAGTAGATGAGGCATCAGATTGCCTTCTTCTTCAAGGACTCCGAGTAGGCCTTGCAATTCCTCTTCCAATGGCCATCTTTGCCACAATGGAAGCAAGTTCCTTTTGGGGTAGTCTCTTTGGCCTTTTTCTTAATCAAGCCTCCTTTAGGCTTCATGGACTTCTTCTTCTTCTTCTTTATGGATGGCTCAGTTGTCTTGAGCATGTCGATCAACTTAGGAATAGTGGTGGAAATATGGTTCATCCTATAGTTAAGAACAAAATGCGCATAACTATCGATCAAGCCACTGAGAATTAAGTTTACACTTAATTCATAGTCCATCACAAATATCAAGGAGGCCAACCTCTTGAAGGGTTTTGATCATGTATCACATAAATATAATGCAACGGAAAATAAAAATTTTCAAAACCCGAATCAAAGGATTATACATGTGCCAATTAAAACTAATTTAACCAAAGAAAATTCAGAATTTATACCTTTATAATTTTTTGATTTTTCTTCAACTTCTCACCTTGTTGGGTTGTAGCAAAC